>JASDQU010754265.1:26197-37408 GCA_032191745.1 Picea mariana | reverse complement strand
TAAAACAATTCCAAAGAAAATCAACTTAGGGTGGATTGACCCCTTTTCAATGTGATAGTATTGTTCAAACCTTCAAAGATAACACTACCTTGTTTCCTTAGTGAGCATTGCATGCAGAGTAGTGAAAGAAGTATAAGCAAGAACAAAGACGTGGCTTCACATAACTATGATTTGGGGACAAAGCATCCTTAGAGAGGGAGACCATGTAATCACATAAATATACATTATACATTAATAAATTACATCATAATAATTAATCACCAAGGGTCATAACCCTTCAACCTTGTGACCGGTCAATGAGTACTTACAATGTCACGAGAGCTCTTGCAATTGATCACATTCATATTATTCAAACACGCACACACACACACACACATATATATATCCTATTTGGTTTTGCTTCCCCTCTCCTATTTGGATTGGATTTTTTTATAGTTATAAAATAGGTTTGTCCATAACATAAACCCCCTTTCCCCTCCTCGGAAATGAACCTAGTCCAACCCCTCCCTTTGAATCAAAATATGGCCCAAAAAGACAATCAAGGCCAAAATAATCAACAACCAAACAAAGGGAACAAAGAAAACTTGTAGACTAAATAATTGTAATGATAACAATCAGGATCAAGGGCAAGGAGGCAATATACCAAACAACAATAATCATGTTGGGAGCAATAGACCTAACAACAATAGTAATGTTGGGGGCAATATGTAATGTCCCTTTCCAACTAGGAGCTCCAGAGAGGAGGCTTAATGGTCTAAACCACCCCGTTAGACTATAGCCAGGGACAAAAAAGGGGTAAACAGGGTTACTAGAGGTCACTCCAGTCAAAGGTGTTATGTTCGGAAAGTGACATTGAGCTAAAAGTGGTTAAAAGCACTTTTAAGCAATTATGAGCTAAAAATAGAACAGACAAGCTAAATTTGGAAGTCAACAACCTAATTCATCATTATGCAGATTATGACTTGTCATTGAGGAGAGAGGCACATCTCAGGAGAGATAGTTCAGTGGATTCCAAGAGGAAGACACCAGTCGGTTGATTGGATGTTGAGAGACACACCCTAGTCACCAGGAAGATCACACAAGTCTTCCATCATTCTTCAGCAGCGGTTACACAGGGTCCAGCAGCAAAGGCGCACTTATCCAAGGTGAGGGCACAGCTTCTGAGGAGGTTCAGTGGATCGACTTGTCCCATCCAGGGAGAGTTCATAGATTCCCCTCCGACCCAGTTGAGAGGAAGGCAAGGCACATCTTTTGCCTAGTTCCTCGTCAGATTCTGACGGAGGAATCATCTGGGGCGCATTTTCCAGACTTGGAAGTGCGGCACTTTTGGCAAACACATTCGGGGTTCGAGCATCGGATAAGATTCAGGGAAACCCTTCCGACCCATTTCCCAGAAGGTCAGGGCGATCATTTTGAGATACTTCTCAGTCGATTCCGACGGTGGAATCACTAGGGCGCAGTTTTCCAGAGAGGGAGGGGTGCATTCCCCTAGGGGGATCCATCCAGGATCCAGACACACCAGTAGAGGGGCCGATCAGTCACCAGGACTGAGAATTAGAGCAAGGCGCACCATTTGGGACAGTTTCCAAGCCTTTCTGAGAGGTATAGCCACCAAGGCGAACTTTCCAGACTTTCAGCAGTTACCGTGCGAGTTGCCATAGTTCCAGCTCATCCTTTGACCCCACAATGCTCATCTACTACCAGGTATTATCATTTAGTTTGCTTATTGTATTCCGGCTAAGATCCTTTTGTCTTTTGATCTAGCCGAGTGATTCATTTTATTCAGCCGCATTCGGCATTTGTACTCAGCAGAGATATCATAATATCAACTTTGCAATCTTTTATCACAATTGTTATTTGTATGATCATTTATATGTTGTAAACAATTAATCCTACACACACATTAGCAGTGTTTCCTAGACTACCCAAGTCAGGAACATTACATAATAGGAACCAAAACCAAAATAATCAACCTAAGCAAGGAGGACAGAAACCAATAATTTCATTATATGATCTACCACCAAGACCATCTTTGCCCTACCATTGCCGAAGTACAAAGATTATGGTCTTAATCCCAAGGAGTGACTATTTCTCAACAGATTGTGGTTCTCCAAAACCATTTTTCCCAGCAACAACAAATGGTTGCAACTACTTTGTCTTCATTGAATGCATCAATGTCATTCACACCACCCCAATGGGCAACCCATCTGACAATCAAATCCTCATGTGTAACCATGATATGCTTCCTACTTTCAATGAGCACTCATACTATTAAGGTATAGAATTTAGAATATTACTATAAAGAGACAACCACTTCACATTCAAATGGACTTTTACATATAGAGAAGCCATTGGTTCCTCCAACACCCTACGTAGAAATGTGCCTAACACTCATGCTAGGGCTGCCTACAATTACAACATGGTGGAAGATTTAGCACAAGCCGATGCGCTATGTCCACATTAGAGCTCCCACAAAAATGTTGTCCGCAATATAAGGCATTGTAAATGCAATATGATAAATTGATCCTTTAGACTCCAAATTGATCACTTTGGACCCARACCAAGCTAAACCTCGTCCCCTTCACTACGTGGCTTTCCAAATTCACATATCTAGCAATGGAAAAACCATCCATCGATGTGTTGTGGATGAAGGAACTTYGACCTGCATCATCTCTCCATCAGGCTTTGGGTTCAACTAAACTTGCCCCTTTAATCACTATCTTGAAAGCTTTCCATGGTCAAACCTTCAAACCTCAAGGGATCATTTCCAATCTTCTTGTTGAACATGGTGGCAAGACTGTCACCATGAACATGCAATTTGTTGATGCCCCAATCGATTATAATCTGCTCCTTCAATGACACAAGATATATGTTATGAAAGCATTAATGTCTACGATGTTTCTGATTTTGAAGTTCCCTCACAAAGATAGGATTGTGACCAATGATCAATTAACATACTATCCAATAAATCCAAATTCAGTCATTACATTTGTTAATGTCACAAACAAGTCCCTTCAATCAATAGTGTTGGCCCTAATTTGTTCAAAGACCCATCCTCACTTGGGGTGTATTCTCAACACGCAACACAAGTTTACTATGTAAACACTTTACCCGTGTATGCAATCTCCACAGTCACAAAGCAAGCCTCGATTTCTTTTTTATTGTGCTACTCTAAGGAAGGTCGACATTTGGAGTGAATCATAGATTACATGGGTACCATTTTTTCTACGTCTGAAGATGAATCTATATAATAAGAAACATCTTAACATTCTTCCTCATCCCATCCTCGACATGGTGATCCCCTGAAGATGGACTCTCATCTATGAAGTCTGAAACATAGGGTTTTAAAATAGGAACACAAGCTTTGCAATCTCATGAAATTAACAGTTGTGATGGATTCTCTTATCTCAACAAGAAGCATCTTTTTTTTGTGACAACTCAAATCCTGATCAAACATCTCCACATATGGAGATCTTTGATCAATTTACCTCTTTTCTTCGAGCTTTCAATTCACCCAATTCTCATTATTTCTAGGACATGGTCCTTCATTTTGACGAAGCAATTCTTGAAGCCATGAATAGTCCAAACCATTCTTGGGATGAGCTTCAACATAGATCTTACTTTCTTTCCTCGAAAATTCTCACCGAATTGGATCAATTTGAGATCAAGTCCAAAGAATTCATTCTACAATGTGATGTTGACTAGTTTAAGAAACCTATCCTTGCACCAAATGCATTTGAGGAAGGGATATTAGCTAATATTTCCAAAACAATACCTATTAACATGGCTTCTTAACCTAACATCAATGGCGGTGTTCACTGCTCTCCAAAAGAAATAATAGCTTATATAGCATTGTTTAGAGAATTTCGAGATGTCTTTATGTCGTCTATGAAGAAATGCCCAGCATGGAACACAACATAGTCAAACACAAAATTGATACTTGGTGTGATGTCAAGCCCATTCAATAAAAGCAATGACCTATCAAACCAAGAAAGCACTAGCCATCAAAGCTGAAATCAAAAAAGCGTTGAAGGTAAAGTTTACTTATCATGTCCCTTATACCACTTGGGTTTCTAACCAAAGCCTAGTAATAAAAAAAAGGAATATCAAGGTATGCACAGATTTTTGTGATCTTAATAAGGCTTTACTAAAGGTTGATTTTCCTACACCTTTCACCCTATTGATGTTTTTGGTAGCAGCGGGAGGTATTCACCTCTGGAACAACTTTTCTTAAGATGAAGATGTTAAGAAGTTAAAGGAAACCATTAAACAATTCGAAGAAGCCCCAGAAGAAATTAGAAGATTGCAGAAGAAAATTCAACCCCACAAGAAAAAGACAAAGTGAAAATATATTTCCCAGAAAGACAGGTCGGCCCTACTTGAAAAGTCACCTGACAGACTAGTATAAATAAAGGCAGGTGCTAGCTCATTTGACACACTGACATTCACTCTGCAATCCTAGCGCAAGTTTAGTGGAGAGCAACAGTTGCAGCAGTCCAGTGAAGAAGGAAGGAAGAAGGGCACAAGTTTTCTAGGGTTTCTTGATAACCCTCGCTAGGATTTATCTCTGTTGTCTTGCTGGTGCGCTGGTGGAAACCAGATACTCTAGCGCCCTAGCTAGGGTTTGTTGCAGCTATATTGTTGGGTTATCTCTTGTGAAGATAAGTATATATTGCTGGGATTCTTCTTTGTTGGTTTGCTCTAGTGAATAGAGCTTGCTCATGGTTATATTGTATTGGCAAGGATATTCTCTCTAAAGAAAAGTTTGTTGGGTTTTCTCCCCTTGTGAAGAAGGGTTTCCCAGGATAAATATGTGTCTTCTTGTGCTTGTTTATATTTCATTATGTGATTATTGAATGTTGAAAGAAGATCTAAATTGCTATGGTAAATCTAATGCTAACTAATTTTATAAAAATCCAACACATCCATACTTGCASTAGAAATGAAATCCTATCATTCATGGATGGATTTTTCAAATACAATTAGGTCCAAATACACAACCAGGATCAACATAAAACTACTTTCACGACACYTTGGGGTACCTTTGCTTACAAATGATGCCATTYGACCTAAAAWATGCTTGAGCTACATTCCAACTAGCTATGTTGTATGCATTTCACGACATGGAGCATAATTGAGGCTTATTTACAMWATCTTGATTCCCAATCAAAGAAAATGGTGGATCATTTAAAACACCCCAAAGCGAGTCATTGTTACACCCCATATTGTATAAGCTTCCACATTGTSAGTTTAATAACAATGATGAAGATTTGCAGTTGGTACCTTTTGAGCATTGGACTGACTCGGGGGGATACATCTTCATGTAGCCCTTTCTCTACATGGCATCAGATTATTTGATGGAGGTCTTTGGTAGGGGGAGTATCACTTCTCCTTGGTTGGATGACTATTCTTGCTAGTTCGGTGGTCTTCTCACATGAGATTGCCTTGTTGATCAYCCTTTGGTTRCACATTTGATGGTTATGGAACATGCTATCTCATTATGGTGTGGTTTTGGTATACTGGTTTATTTTGGATGTGCTACTTTTTGTTCATGGATGATGGTTCTAGCCCACCAAGGGGTTAGATGATGATGTTAGGAGGTAGATGTTGCATGATGTTGATGGTGTTTCCTATTGACTATCTGTGATGATGTTGTATTATTTGTGACACTAAGACGGGGTGTTCTATATTATCTTCTTGTTTTGGATGTGTGGTGGGGACATACTTGATGATTGCATGGGTTAGCAATTTCTATTGTCCCCTTCTCTTATGATGTCAATGTGGTTGGATGAAGTGTGTTGTGGTAGTGCACTTTCCCTTGGTGGGATTTCCCTAGGTGATATGACTTAACATTATAACATTTGCTAGGACATCGCCTAGGTGGAAATGTTTTTTATGACGTTAGTAACCTTATTGATGTACTTTTTCCTAAGTTTGAGTTGGATAAGGGGGGTACTACATACATATTTGGTGATCAAGCCTTTTCCTAAGGTTTGATGACGTATTAATCAAGTTATAGTCCTTTGGTGGTGTGCCCTAAGTTCAAGCCTAGGTTGAGCTTCTATTTTATCATGGCATTGTTATCATGGTGGGGTTATTGCTAGGGAGAACATCATATTGGCATAGTACAACAATTGAAGGAGTGCAACCCCCTTATTGGCATACATGTTCATTTTGATTCAATCAATTGGTGACTTTTGGGAGGTTGGACTATGGTTTTATTAGAGCATTAACCTTTGTGCACACATGTTTAGGTTGATTTAACCATTCAATGGTTAATTTAATCCATTTTTATCCAAATTAAGGTTAATTGTTTGAGCGCCCTACTTCACTTGGCATCCGTTCAAACTTGGGAGGGGTTCATTTGGAGAAAACTTAGAGTTTTGATGGAGTGCTCCCCTCTTGGGCACAGTTTTCACAATTTACATTCRTTATTTTTTCATTGTTGGAGAGGATGGCACACTTCTCTAGGGCACACCTTCTTTAGTTGGTTGGACATCTTTATGGCATGGCATATGGAGAMRTATTTTAGTATTTTATTAATGAYTGTAACCACCTTGGCACACTTCTCTAGGTCACTCTCTTATGCACATGGTATTGGGAGCTAGTAGATGGTAATGGAAAACAATACATGGTTTTGGCACATGTTTTGATGGAGGTTGGCACACTTCTCTAGGGCGCACTTCATATGGAGATTATTTTATTGATTGTGGGTGGTTGAGGTAGTTACATAGCATAGTTTTCAAGGGCGCACCTCTCCTAGGTGCTCTTTCATCATTATTGCATGGATATTTCAGCTATACTTGGCATCCTCTGACCTCTATTGGAAAGCGTCCTCACCTCTTTGACTTAGCACATATATTATTTTATTAGAGGTGGTTATTGAGGATTTTTATTAGGGAGCGTGTGGCACATGAGAAGGACAAGTGTCCCCTTGCATGCATCTTGCATGCACTTAGAGCTTGAACAGGGCCACATGTGTCACTTTGCATGCTCTTGCCTGGTCTGCTTTCTATTCTAGGAGCATTATCTTGAAGGGTGCACTTGAGGAGATACTCCACTTGCTATTTTGGAGTTTGACCACATCTTTTCTTGTGGACTACTCCATCCAATTGGCACTCTGCACATTCATCCATGGAGTTGGTTGCCTTGGGATCCACACATGGAATGGTTGCATGCATCTTGTGGACCACTTGCTATTTTTGGGATGGTTGTTATGGAGCATTCTACTAGGAGGATTATTTTATTGTTTTATCTCTCATGCATCTTGGAGGGCTTAGTGAGCTCTTCTAGGTGGACCATGGAGCACATCCTCCTATGTTGAAGTTATTTTATTATATTTTGCATGTATACATCTTGGAGGGCACATTCTATGTGGAACTTTTGCATGTTGACTTGGTTATCATGCCTATTTTTAGTTGTACACAGGGCACCCTCTCTTGGAGACTTTTGATGTAATTTCCTTCCTTTCTTTCGATAAGGGTAAGTTCTCTAGGAGAGGCTAGTATCCACATAGCTTGACAAGGTCAACCATGGATCGAGGAGGATCTAACTACTCCATTTTTTATCTTATTTGTTYGAATTGTCATGGAGTTAGTTGGAGAATAATATCATTTTATTGTAAGAGAGAAGATCCTTCCTCTATAAAAAGGAGCTTTCTCTCCATTGCAATCTGGCTGAGACTTTCAAGATTGAGGAGCTCTCCCCTTGGACTACATTCGTACATCATATGCTTGGAGTTTAATGGAATATTGGCGATATAGCATCTTGTTTATGTGAGACTTTCATGTGTGCAACTCATTTTTTATATGTTGTTTGTTGTTGTAGGAAACCCTTGTAGCTTTTATGGAGGCCTAATAATGAAGAATCTTGTCCTTTGGATGGTGTAATGTGAAGATATAATCACTCTTATTCTTATTGATGTTATGTTTGTCTTGCACCTATCAAAACTAGTTGTTGTTAGAATTTATGTAACATCACCTCCATAACTAAGTTAATGAGTGGCAATCATAGCTCTCCAAGGTTAATTTTCTGTAATACTTTTCAGTTAGCTAAGGTTCTTTGTGGCAAATCAGCTCTCATTTACCTTACAATTCATGCATTCGCCCTCTTTGATCCATGCCTCTTTGATTCCATTTTGCCCAATGTTTGATTAGCCACTTGGTCTTGGGGTTTTCTACCTTCATCTTTTATTCTCACACCATTTACTTATCCATCCTTACTACAACCATCTATGTTGCTTAGACTTACTCTTCAATAAATCACCGTGTGCCTCCACACTATAGCCTTAGCAATCCTATCCTTAGGGATGCCCCCCCTGAGTTGGAGAAGAGACAACCAAAAGTGAGAGGAAGAGTGACTGTGGTGATAGTGGGTAGCCTTCTTGAGTTGCCCACGACTCGCTCCTTGATGCTTGGAACTTTACATCATATGGGGGTGCTAGATTTTGTTGTAACAATCATCACTATAAAATTACGCTTAATCCCCTCAAATGTGTTTTTTGTGTCACAACTAGACAATTGCTAGGATTTATAGTGTCAAAGCATGGGATCATTATTGATCTTCTTAAGGTGAAGGTGATACTTCAATTGCTCCCCCATGCACATTTCGTCAACTACAAAGCCTTCAAGGAAAGGTGAATTTTTGCAAAGATTCACTCCCAAGTATGTTATTATCACAAAAGGCTTTCTTGGCTTGTTGTGAAAAGATGTTTAATTTCTATGGGATGGCCAAGCTCAAAAGTCATTTATTTTGAAAAAATCTCTCACGTCAAACCCATGAATAAGTCCCCCAAAGTTCGAATGAGATTCCATCCTCTACTTGGCAGCGTTTGACTCTTCCATCGGGATAGTGCTAGTCCAAGAGGATGACAATTGTCGAGAACACGTTATATATATCTGAGTAAAACTCCTGATGTACTCGAAATACATTACCATCAAGATGAGAAATTGGTTTTAGTAGTTTTACACGTTACAAAAAACTTCGTCACAATATCCTTCTTTGATGTAATAAGGTTATAGTAAATTCCAATCCAACACACCATATACTTACTCGACGTCAAATAAATGGTGAGTTTTCGAAGTGGATTGTGATCTTACAAGAATTTGATCTTGAATTTGCTTCCTCTAGAGCCAAGAAGGCATTAGTCATTGCAAAAATGATCATGAAGTTTCCTACATGCCTTGAGGATTAGAAATTGGCTTTAGCAATTATGCACATTGTACAAAAACTCTACCACTATATCATTCTTCGACGTACATGTTACAAAAAACTCTACCACTATATTTAACCCTCATTGCCTCTAACAACCCTTGGTATAGAGATATCCTTGTATATATCCAAACCCAAAGGTGCAGTTCCCACCTTTCTCGAGATGAGCAACGTCGAGTTCACAATCAAGCAAAACGATTCCTTATCATTAGAGACAAATTATATTATCAAGGTGTAAACATGGTTCTTCATCAATGCTTAACCCACAAGGAAGCTAAGTAGGTTTTGAATGATTGTCATAGTGGAACCTATGGTGGTCATATGTTTAGGCTGCAACAACGCAAAAAATTCTTCACACTGGGTACTTTTGGCCTCCAATTTTCCATGACTATATTCATGTTGTAAAGAAGTGCAAACATTGTCAAATATTTACTTTTAAGATTCGCATGCCCCTCGCTCCAGTGGAACCTAAAGTCATTGTTGGCCCCTTCACAAAATGGGGGATTGACTTTATAAAATTTTGTCTGACTTACAAAGGCAGCCATAAATACGTTATAGTGGTTGCTGACTACTTCACCAAGTGCAACAAGGCCAAGCTGCCCTAGAAAAAAGATAGTCACACAAGAGTACTCTTTCTATCCGATCACAACATTACAAGGTCCGATGTCCCCAGGGCCCAAACAAACCACAACTAATCATGGTTCCCATTTTCAAAATCACATGATGGAAGAATTGGAAAACCGATTGAATTTCAAACACGAACACTCTACTCCCTACTATCCCCAAGCAAATGGCCAAGTTGAAGTTGTTAGTAAGGAATTGAAAACTATGGTACAAAGAATAGTAGATACACACAAATATAATTGGCACTTGATGCTCAATTTCACTCTTTGGGCATACCAGACCTCGATTAAAACTATGACAGGGTTAACACCCTTTCCATTGACCTTTGGCAAAGAAGCAGTTATAGTGATTGAATGTGAGATCCCTCCAATTCGATTGATTGTCCAATTGCTTCCTAACACTTCCCCCATGAAAAAGCATTAGTGTTGTTACAGCGCTTAGATGAGCGACACCCAGATCGCCATTGAAGCACACAAGAAATGTGTCAAAGCTCAATGCTATCTTTGCATTCATCCTCGCTCCTTCTAGAAGGCAAGCTTGTGCTTGTTTACAACAAGGACAAGGAAAAGTTCGTTGAAGTAAGTCAGAACCCCTTTGGTATGCTCCCTTTCTTGTTAAAAGACCTTTACATAAGAGAGCATACGAGTTAGTCAACTATGAAGGCACCACATTCAAGGACTTTATCAATGGGCTTTACCTTAAAAATTCTATTCTTATAAAAGAACATATTTGAACACTTGTAAATAATATACAATTATTCACTTTTGTTTCTTTGCATTCTTTGCCTCACGGCTCATTCCAATTCATTCTTGATTGCCAAATGTCATCCACCGCCCCCACTATTTTGGATTCATAGATGGGGTAAGTTGTTGGAATCAAAACCTTGTTTCAGCTACATGAGCACTCTATATGCCTTCTCACCAGGTGTTGCAATCAAATGGTATCTGTGTTGGTCCTACAACCAATAATGAAGCAAAATATGATGTCACCATAAGTTTGTTGGCAATCCTTTGGCTTTTTGCATTCGTTGCTTCAATCCATCTTAATTCGCAACTTATCGAGTCATAATTGAACAATGTATAACACATTCACGATTCTATCCTCAAAAGATTCTTACAATTAAAGACTTCTTCAGTGATAATTTGATAACATCACTTTTATACATGTCCCTAGGAGTCTTAATGTGTTTGTCGACTATTTGGTTAATCAAGTGCTAGATTGGCATCTTAAACATTAATAAGCAAAGAAACAAAATGCACATGCATATTAATATAATCATATATAACAAAAACAATCACAACATATCAACAATAAACATATGCAAATCAAAGTTTCCCATTATTTAAGTAGACTACATAAATATATAACAAAAAAACA
>JASDQU010754264.1:9685-19838 GCA_032191745.1 Picea mariana | reverse complement strand
AGTCTTCAACGATTCCTCACTTGTGAAGGTAGGTATGTTGTAACTTTCCTATATCATATTAGGCCTTTTTTGCACTTTGAAGGAGGTCCTAAAATTTAATTTCCACACCTTTTATGGATGAGCCTGAACAAGATGGTAAGAGGTGTCAAATATTTATCTAAAACTGAGAAGACTAGTATTTATCATCAGGGTCTTATCAAAATCCTATTTATACATGAAATCATGAAGCAAGGGTTTAGTTAAAAAAACCTCATCAGTCAACACATTTCCATAGAAAACGAACACGTAGAGGAAGCCTAGCCTTCTCCAAATGAATATAAGGAACCTAAGGAGAAGAAGGGAAAGAAAGACAAGGTAGCTCCATCATCGTCCAGAGCAGTGAGCCAATAACATAAAGCTAGTAAACAAGTAGGGCCTGCTTCCTCAGTTAATAAGACTCTTAAAAGTCAAGAAACGAAAGGTAAATCCAAATTAGTAGAGGAGATCTCAACAGTACCACATGAGGAGAAGGTTCATAAGTCAAAAACCTCAAGGAAAGAGAAGAGTAGCTCAAAGAATAAATATGAGAAGTCCACAAAACAACCTTTTCTAACCATTCCACAGAAAGAAAATAGGGAAAGGAAACTTGTTAACCATGATGATCCATCACCCATTTATAAAATAACCACAGGGAGCATGGAAAATAAAGGAAAAGGAGTTTGAATTCCTCTTAAAAATGAAGACCCAATAGATCTTACCTCCCCTTCCCTAGACCTACCAGTCCAGGATGACATCCCTAGCTGAACTGAGGATCAAGTTGCTATAAATTTGTGTGGGATGAGGGAGGAAGTGGAGGAAAGAGAACACATCCAGCCGGAAACATTGGGGTCAATGAGGACCTTAAAAGAAGTACATATGAAGAGGAAGATTGAGGAGTTACGAAAACAAAATCAGGAACTAAAACAAGAGGTAAATGAATACCAACTACTAGATAGATATATCAAGAAGGAAAAGGAGCAACTGAAGGAAACCACCCATCAACTCCAATATGACCATGAAGAGACTTGATGCAGGAGAATTGCTCCACCTTAGAGAAAGTGCAAGCACACCAACATGCAAACACGCAATTGAGAAAGGGAGAGGCATTAATGCTCCCATTTTTTTAATTTGAAATAATCCTATACAAATTATTATGTTGTAAGTTTGTAAATGTCGGACCCTTCATTTGTATAGGTAGTGATTGGATTTGATTAAAGGGTTGCTTGTAGAAAGACCAGGTTGTAGGCAGGTCTGGGTAGAGGTTTATGAAAACTTCAATGTAATTATTGATGTTAGGTGAGAGAGGACGAGCTCGCAGAGTCCCTCTTTTGTAAGGATATTTTGTATCAGATCTAAATAGGGAAAGCCGGACAAAAAGGAAAATAGGAAAAATAATTCTAAGAGGATGTCTACGTAGAGATGCCTTAGGAGGTCTTATAAGTTCTAAGAGAGAGAGAGCAAGAGATAATTGAGACTTGTTATAGTCCAGTCTTTGTAAATCATTTGTATACATACACAGTGATAATAGAAGAGCATTTGTTCCTACATATTGTTGTTCATATGTTTATACTTATTGAATGCATTCTATAGATGTATGATAGATTCCATTTACAATAAGAAGATAGATTTTATTTATCTTCATTGAGATTATTGTATCGTTCTGGGTTCTTTAGTCTATGCAAGGAGTGCACAACAAAACAATTGAAGTTATGTAGCTAACGCAAGGAGTGTGCATCTAAACTATGTGGATTCAGAAGGGACATGCCAGGAGGGAACACCAGAATGATTACAAACTAAAGAGGAGCCTCAAAGTTACTGAACACTTGGGAGGTAAGACTTTGCAGAGAAGGTACAGAGAAAAAAAACTTTTGAAGGTTCTGTAGAGCTCTACCGAGAGGGCATCGAGTGAGTGCAAAGATTGCATCAAGGATAAATTTGTTATGAGTTATCATAAGAAGAGAAGCGTCGAGGAGAGGGCACTCAAAAAGTTATTGAATACTCTATGTAACACCCCTGTTCCGAGCCGGGCAGGCGCTACTTCATGGAATAACAGTCTGATACTTATTTCTATATATAAGACATGCATTTTATGCTCAATTAATAACATGCATTTCAAATAGGTTAAACACATTTAAACTCAAAGTAAATATAACAATTACTGCTAACATAATATTCCTTGGAATTAACAATAATTCATTTGCACAATGGAATACATGATAAAATATAAGCATCACAGGCATGCAAAACATAACATTTAACATAAGTTGATGCCTATCATTGAATTGTGGTAATTCCACCAACCATATGCAGATCTCCCATGAACCTCCCAACTCTAGACCATGCTTCTCATCAAGCTCAGCAAAGGGTCACCCATGAGCTAGGACTAAGCACCACCCCAAGTCACGGAATCCTAGGCTAGGCTTAGGTTACAGGGAAAACACACAGTCACAAGGAAGGAAATTCTCTCCCAAGAACCACTCATACTCACTGCCCACAGACTCTCCCTCCCCACATGCTTGTTCCACCCAAGGAGTATACACCTTCTCTATCACCTAAATAGTCCTTCGACTACTAACCTCCCATGCCTTGGGTTTCATCAACAGACCGGATCGTAAGTCTTTGAGCTCTGTGGTAGCTACAGGGTTCCTTCCAAGAGTTCTCTCCTTCCTCTGTGCACTCTCTCACCTGGAGAGAGTCGCTCATAAGAAAAGCAACTTGTTCTTCCAACTTCAACCACCTCTCTCACTTGGATAGAGTGTTGTAGAACTGGACAAAAATACACACAGGGTCAACACAGACTCACACTGGTCAAGTAATCCACTCACAGTCCAGCACTGTGTGGCCACAATAATAAACGAGGAAAAATAGACACCGGCTTCCCAAACAGGCTCCGCAGTTACGGTATAGTCTCACGGTTATGGTTTCAGGAGAGATATTTCCCACATGGGCCTCTAGTTCAGGGGATGCACGATTCAGAAGATGCACGAGGTCTCCTGCAGAGGTCCCCCTGAATTCATGCTCAGATAGTCAGGTAGAATAGAGGAGAGAACACCACCATGTCTAATCTTCGCCCTTTTATTTGCATGGGGTTGGGTTGACACTTGTCACCCATGAAATTGTATGCTTCCATTAGCATGCATTCCTTCCACCATTTGGAAGTCACATTTCATTCCAAAAGAACTTAGGATAAAAACATGTGAAAAAGAGCTTAGGATAAAAACATATATTTCACATGGTCTTTTTGGAATAATATTAAAATATTATTCCCAAGGACTTAATTCCGTAGGCTTCGCCCCTAGGCTCAACACATAGCCCTTCTTTCCACCTTCCAGCCCCTAATCCCTTAACCCACTTTGTGGAATCTTGGTCCCCCATCACTCATTCATCATGGTCGGTCTACATGCGGCGATGTATATATTTTATTAATGTTCTGCATTGATACATGTACAAAATCAGGCTCTTAGCCTTCAACCCTTAGGCTCCTTGACCTAAAAATCACATAAGCCCACCAGATTATATAAACTTGGCTCACCATCCTATAAAACATATTTACAATTCATTTCATAAAAAATATTTACAATAGGGCTAGGCCTTGGGGACATTACAATCCCCCTCCCCTTATTTATGCACTGTCCTCAGTGCAACTTTACACAGCTTCTGCAAGCTTTTCAAAAATTTCAAAAAGATGCGGGTACTTTTCCCACATAACATCTTCATGTTCCCATGTCATGTCCTCAGGACTATACCAGGTCCACTGGACCTTTACAAGCCCTATAGCTCGATTCTGAAGCAGTGTTTTTTCCCTATTCAATATGCGCACAGGATGCACTTGTAGGACACCTTCTAGTTCCACCTGAATCATATTCCAATCGATTACATGATTAGCATCAGGTATATATTTCTTAAGAAATGGAACATGAAACACATTATGTATAGTCATAGATGCAGGTAATGCAAGCTTGTATGAAACTAGCCCAATCCTTTATAGGATTTCAAATGGCCCACAAAATCTGCCTGCAAATTTGGTGCAACTTCCTAGCTTTAGGGAACTCTTATTAGTTTTCACTTTCAGGAAAACATGATCACCCACTTTGAATTATCTGTGGGTTTTTTTCTTATCCGCATAAATTTTATGCCTGTCCTGGGCAACCTTCAAATTCTGCTTAATTTTTATCATTTGGTCCTCCATCTCCTCGAGCAACTCTGGCCCAACTACTTCTCTATCAGCTGGATTATCCCAGCTCATGGGAGTGTTGTAGTTTCTTCCATAAAGTGCTTCACATGGGATCATCTTCAACGATGCATGATACCCATTATTGTAGGCGAATTATACCAAATGTAGGTAGTCTTCCCATCTTGATGGTTTGTCCATCACGTACATTCTCAGCATTTCCTCTATTACTTTGTTCACCCTCTTTGTTTGTCCATCAGACTCAGGATGATATGTTGTACTAAAATTCAGATTCATTCTGAATCCTTTGAACAGTCCTTTCCATAAATTCAAGGTGAATTTCGGGTCCCTATCAGACACACTCATTTTCAGAATTATGTGCAAGTGTGCCACTTCCCTTAGGAAAATATCAACAACATCTTCTGCTTTGTGAGTGGATTTTAGTGGAATAAAATGGGCAGATTTTGTAATCTTTTCCACCACAACCATGATCGAATCATGCTGCTTGCTTGTTCTAGGAAATCATGTAATAAAATCCATGGTCACCAATTCCCACTTCCATTCAGGAATGGGCAAAGGCTACAGCAACCCTGCTAGGTGCCTATGCTCAGCTTTAACTTTTTGGAACTCCATACATCTGGCAATGTATTCAGTGATCTCTTTCTTCATACCCAGCCAAAAATAATGGTTTTTCACTGCTGCCACAATCTTTTGATATCCAGGGTGTCCAACATAAGTCATGTTATGCATTTATCTTAGAACCATAAGTTTCAACTCCTGGGCATTGGGTATATACACAATGTTTTTCTATAGAAGTATTCCATTAGCTTCCAAGGTGTAACTTTCCTCTTTCTGCGGTCTCTCACTCTACTGAAGCTTTGCTACCAAGTCTCTGTACTGCAAATATGCATTTCTAGCTTCCAAAATTATATCCTTAATATCATTCATGAACATGCTAATGGTTGAAGCATGTAAGTCATGCACCTTTCTGTTGAGTGCATCAGCCACCTTGTTTTCCTTCCCCTTGATATGCTTGATATCAAAGTTGTACTCGCACAAAAACTCCAACCACCTACTTTGTCTAGAATTTAAAGTCAGCTGATCAACCAAATATTTCAAACCGTTGTGGTCTGTTCTCAATTCAAATCTCCTTCCCATGAGGTAATGTCTCCATTTCCTTAGAGCATGGATGATTGTTGCCAGCTCCAAATCGTGAGTGGCATAATTCTTTTCATGCTCTTTCATCTTTCTGGACTCATAATGGATTACAAATCCATCTTGGATGAGAACTCCTCCCTACCCTTCCTTACACACATCTATTCACACCACAAAATCCATATTTGGATCTGCAATCCTCAATTTTGTAGCACTGGTTAACAACTGCTTCAATTGCTGAAAACTGTTCTCACACTCTTTAGTCCATTGAAACTTTTTCTCCTTCCTTTGCAAGGAAGTGATAGGATAAGCTAACTTTGAAAACCTTGCTATAAACCTTCTATAATATCCCACTAGACCCATAAAGGATCTAACTTCCGCCACATTCCTTGGCACTGACCATTCTTGGATGGCCTCAACCTTCCCAGGATCCACAATGATCCCTTCTTCTGAAATAATGTGCCCCAAGTAATAGATCTGCCTTTGATAAAATGATCAT
The DNA here is from genome assembly GCA_032191745.1 of Picea mariana. Lineage (NCBI taxonomy): Eukaryota > Viridiplantae > Streptophyta > Pinopsida > Pinales > Pinaceae > Picea > Picea mariana. The sequence goes on along the minus strand of JASDQU010754264.1, from coordinate 13,995 downwards.
TTGTTCAATTTGGCATACAGTTGGTGTTCTCTCAAAACTTGAAGAATCATTCTCAGGTGTTTTCCATTCTCTTCCTTTGACTTTGAATACACCAAGATGTCATCCATGAAGACCATGACAAACTTGTCTAAATAGTCCCTAAATACACCATTCATCAAGCACATAAAAACAACAGGTCTGTTTGACAATCCAAACGACACCACTGCGAACTTGTAATGATTGTACCTTGTTTTAAAGGTGATCTTGTTGATGTCCTCATCCTTTATTCTTACCTGGTGATATCCTAATCTAAGATCTATCCCCAAAAATATTTTTTCACCCTTCAATTGATCGAAAATATCGTCGATCCTTGGCAGAGGATACTTGTTCTTGACAGTCCAGAAATCAATGCACAACCTCAATGTCCCATCCTTCTTCTTCATGAATAGGACTAGGGCACCCCAAGGTGACATGCTGGGGTGAATGTACCCCTTCTTTAGAAGCTCTTCAAGTTGCAATTGCAACTCTTTCAGCTCTGGTGTACTCATTCTATAAGGATATTTTGACACTGGAGCTGCTCCAAGCATCAAATTTATAGAAAAATCGATGTCTCTCTTCGGAGTTAGTCCAAGTACTTCCTGAAATATGTCCTTCAACTTTGTGAGTACCTCATGGTCTCAAATCTTTGAGACTTTATCTCTAGATGCTTCCTCCACACGGGCTGCAAATAATTGACAACCTTTTCTATAGAACTTCCTCAGCTGCATGGTTGAGATCTCTCTAATAGACGTAGCTCTAGGAATCCCTTGGAATGTTTTCTAATTTCCCTTCTCATCCAGGCATGTAAACCTCTTGTTACGATAGTCTAAAAGGGCATGGTGCTGGTCCAACCAGTCCATCCCAATTAAGCAGACGTAAGAACCTAAAAGCAAAATATTCAATTCAACCTTTGTGTTCAGTCCTTTCATGTCCACAGGACATGACTTCACCAACTCAATGACCTTCCTCTTGGTTCCTATAACCAACTGCACTAACCAAGACTTTTCATGTTTGATTCTTAATAAATGCAAACTTTCCACCACCCTAGGATCTACATAACTATGGATATCCCTTGAATCAATTAAAATAATAAATGGTTGGTTGTTAATCATACCTTCCACCTCAATCATGTGTGATTGCAATTCTGCTTGCTTGTTGTCTAGGGCTGCATAGATCCTTGGCATTCTATTGTCCATATCCTTCGCTATTTCATCTTACTGAACATTGTGGATGGTTCCTGCTTTATCTTTTCAATGGGGGCAATCCCTGTACCTATGGTTTCCCTTACAACCCCAACAATCCATAGGTGGCGGTCTTGGAATTTTCTCACCCACTTCAGCCTTCTTGGTCTCTCTAAAGGATGGTTGTCCTTGAGGACTATTTCTAAAAAAGGAAGGCTTGTTTCCCTTTAGCCTCTGCTCTTTCCTGAACTTTTTCTGATCATCCCAAGCCTTCCGAAAAGTATGACTTTCTCTTTGTTGTTCATACAAGAATTTTTCCCTTCTTATTGTTTCTTCCATAGTCTTGGAATCATCGTACTGAATCTTGTCACCCATGGCAGGTGGAAGTCCACTCAGATACCTCTAAATATTGATAGCCTCATTTTTGATGAATGGAACATACTTCAGTAGTTCCAAAAACCTTCGTTTGTATTCATCAATGGCCATGCTACCTATCTTGAGTTCAAAGAACTCCTTAATCTTTCTGTCATAGTATCCTTTAGTCAGGTATTTATTCTCGAAATGCCCCTTGAAATCCTTCCAAGTGACATCTTTCTCTCTGATATGTTGCACCTACACAAACTGATCCCACCACATGGATTCTTTTCCTTTCAATTGATATATCGCAATTCTTCCTTCTGCATGAGCAGAATAATTCTATAGTTGGAGATATTTCCTCATGCCAAGCAACTAGGTTTTAGCATCTTCCTCCTTCTTATGTTCTCCATCGAACGTTGGAGGCTTCATATTTTTCATCTCTCCATTCAATTCATCCACTCCATATCTTCGGTGTTTTCTAGTAGGGGATGGGCTTGAGCTAGTGTGTGCCTCCCTACTGGAATGTTTTGGAGAGTGACGATGATGTCTGCCACCACTCCTCGATCTTCTTCTCCTCTCAGGGGACCTGTGACTCTCTATCTTGCTTGAGTCTCTCCTCTTCTCCAATTTCCTTTCTATTCTTTCCAGACTCTTCAACATTTTAAAGTTGAATTCGCCATGTCGATCCTTAACGCTCATGAGATTTCGGCTATCATATCGGCGATCTTGGGCATCTTTATACAATCCTTTAATGATTTTCATCATATATCCTTCCTTTTCCATCTCTTTTCCATGCCCATTATAGTTTGATCCTTCGTTTCCCAAGTTGACATCCCTTCCTACCCTTTTGCCCTCTGTTTCGGAGGTAATCGGTACCTCTTCCAATTCCATACTCGACGTCATTTTTCTTCTATCCTGACACTCGTTGAACTCTACACACACAATGTGCAGTCAACTGAAGTTTTTCAGGTCTCAAACCCTTAACAAAATCACAATATTCATAAACCAACATGAGTGAGGAAACGTTTTGACTTCACAAAGTTTTCTGAGCCCTGCTTGGCTCTGCAGATTTTCGGAACATTAGGACTTCAGGGTTTCGAGTTTCGAGGTTTTTGGTCCCTAGAGGTTCTCGCACTCACTTCCCTCTTCAACTCCTAACTCCCAAACTTCCAACCTCTCTTCCCCTAGGCCCACAACACAGTTGTCACAAAACTCGGTAGGGATTTCGAGTCTTCGGTACCTGAGAGTTCATGATGTAGTGACTCCCAATTTAATGTCACTCCAACTCCCAAATTCCAAAATTTTGATTTACTTTACTCTCCAAGCCCTCAGCATAATTGTCACCCTTAACCATGGTGGAACATGGTACATTCAGGAGGGTCCACGTCACCTTTGGTGATGTCATCGAGTTCCACCCTTCTCGCTTGTCTTCTCAACTCACTGGCACATGGTGCACACCCATGTGTCCATGTCCATTCCAAGGCAATCCAATGGTTAGACTTATCTCAGATCTATAGTGCATATCTTTTCAGTGTTTTAGGATTTTCAGCATCGGGAGTTCGTGCATCCACACATCTGAAACTTCCATTTGTTGAATTTCTGAAATTACTGTCTACTCTTCCACTTGATCCAACAATCAAGTTCCTCTCTTATGATATATGGTGTATATCCTTTTGGAATTTCAGGTTTCATTGTTTTGTGACTTGCGAAAACAAGGTTCTTCCCCTTTGGTTTCTTGGGTGCCAAAACTACGTCTTGTAGCCACATGTTTCCCCCCGATGGACGGTATCGACGAATTCGAGATTTCACGTATCGTGATTTCCACGTTCCTGTGCAACACAAAAGGGTTTTTAAAACCTGCACAGGTTTTCCAGATCTTAAGGTCATGAGGGTTCTCCTTTCCTCCCAAAAATATCCTAAGGCTCCAACACTTCATGCGTTGATATCTCTCTCTCTCTCGATGGCCATACACCACATCGGATGCGGTTTTATAAAACCGCTACACTTCCTCAACTTGGTAACATGGTCAAGTAACTCCTTGACACTCAAGAGCATTCAAAGGTACAAAATTGGTCCTCCAGACACAATTTCTTCTCAAACCCTTGGTCCAAAGACCATTCAGCTAGTCCATCTAGGCTCAACGTCGAAACCTTGGCTCTGATACCAAACTGTAACACCCCCATTCTACGTCGGGCAGGTGCTACTTCGCGGAATAGTAGTCTCATACTTATTTCTATATATAAGACATGCATTTTATGCTCAATTAATAACATGCATTTCAAACACGTTAAACACATTTAAACTCAGAGTAAATATAAAAAAAGTTAGCAAGGAGGGCGTAGAGATAAAATCCTCTTAGCTTCTACACGTTTGGGGCATAAATGGGTAAGGTGATCATCTGTACAAAGATTACAGGGAAAATTCACCTTCCTCCCTTCTTTCTTGCCCTCACCAACATTATTATTCGTCTTCTCATTATTATCATTGTACTTAGGTTTAGTATTATTCTTCCCACCCCTACGATTATTATTACATTCTTTTTTTTATTCCCTCTTGGTTGTTGGTTACCATTCGGGTCGATTGATGATTTCATAGAACGTCCATACGTCAATTGAGTGGGAGTGGAGGACACAAATGTATTTGTCCCTCCTGCAGATAGGTGTAGAGATAAGTCTTTCAAATGGCTTGTAACCAATTCTACGGATTTCACATTGATGAAGCCCACAATGCCATTGGTATGAGGCCCATGATTTT
>JASDQU010754263.1:0-36008 GCA_032191745.1 Picea mariana | reverse complement strand
CCCCACTTAAATGTTCAAGTACAAGATGATTCAAAATGAAAATGTCTCCTTGGTATATATAGGAGACTAGGAGGTATAATTACAAATAATGGCCTAAAGCCGACATAAATAAAATAAAATTACTAATATAATATGCCCCAATTAAGGGGTAATGAGCCAATATTAGGGCTTAACAACTTATCTCGAATCTTGTATCTTTCAACATCACTCATGTTAAGAAGGAATTGAATTCAATGGTTGAATGGTTAGTTGTGTTTGCATCCTCTCCTAAGCAGCAAATCTTGCCTCACATGCCCGATTGTTCCTTTCAGTATCTACATCATCCATACATCCCTGAAAAGGAAGGATATTCGAAAGCCATCCCTAATGATAAGATTATTTGTGTTGTCATTCAAAATGAACCTCTTAAGCCGGAGGAGATTATATCCACAGAAAATGATGAGATTCTTGAGGGCTTGAGTCCTATTGAGAGTTCGTTTTCATTGAGTGTTGTAGGAAAAAAAGAAAAATAGAAGGAAGAGGAGTTACAAAAGAAGGTGGTTGAAACTGTCCTCCTGAACATTAGGACACCTAAGTCTTCAACAAATGTTAAAATAAATGTCCAATGTTCTCTTAGAAAAGAGATGGAGTCCACTGGGCAACTTGGTGAATCTCGAGATTTTTTTTCTTGGTCTTATGAGGATATTCGTGGTTTTGATCCTGGTCTTGTTCATCATATTATGGAACTAGCTGGGCAAAAACAATAACTTGTTAATTATGCATGGAAAGTACCCTTTTGAAGGGAGTTGAGGGATTTCTTAAGGGCTGGAATGTTTTTTTCAGTCCACCCTAAGTGGGTTTCAAATTAGGAACCATCCTCAAGCAACACTGATAATGTTATAACCTGTATTAGTCTTCGAACCTTCAGGCAAGCGATTATGAGAAATCCCTTCCCTCCTCTCAATGTGGGAATATTTTTGCAACAGGTTGTGGAGTCACAATTAATGCCCTTACTTGACAATTTGTTTGGTTACAAGAGAATCAAAGTAAAAGGGGAAAATGTTCACAAAACCACTTTTATTACTAATTACGATACTATGCCTTAGAAATGCCTTCCTTCTGTCTTACTTGATGTAGGTACCTCCTTTACAGGGTCTATACACACAACTTTCAATGAATTGGTCAGTCCCCATGGTTATCTTGATGATTTAATCATGTCCGTCAAGGGGCTGATAATTACATTAGAGTTCCAAGTGTTGGGTCCTTTCCAGATCACTTTTGTCTTGGACACTAACTCATACATTTTAAAGGAATTACAGAAACAATTGTTTTCCTACAACACTAACAATGCTCTCTTGAAGTATTGCGAGGGATCACCATGAAAGGTTTTAATGCTGGTTAGTTTTTTGTTTTTTATATACTAGTAGCCTAGCTATGCTTTCAATTTTGTGATTCTTTTCTATGCTTATAGTACCTTGAATTCTTCCTTCTAAGTTAATTTTTCTTTCCTTGTTGTTTTCAATTGAGTCTTTTACTGCTGCTATTTTAATTTATGCATTATTACTTCTGTTGTGATTTTTGTCCTTATCATCTTTTAGTGTTGGGTCAAGATAGGATGTTGGATCAATTCTACCATAGTGACACTCCTGCAAAGAATGGTTATCCGATAACAATAAATCTCACACAATTGTTATGATGTCTCCTCTGAAGGGCCCTCGAAATTGTTACATATTTTCACTGTTGTCTTATAAGGAATTGGTTATTCCTTCTTCTTCTTTCCATTTCTTCACCCATTGAGATCTTGAGAGCAATTCTATAAGTTTTCCTCTTTAAAATTTACGAGCATATTCCACTTGAATGATTATGCATACAGTGGTAAAAACCCCTCACACTTAACACTTTTCATCAATTATTCCCAAACTCCCTGTCATCTTTCCATTAAATCCACTCACTTCCCCCTGTTGCATAATTATTCTAGTTATGTCTTCTAAAATTATTGTTCTTGGTCTGTGAAACCATGAGTTATGAGTTTTGAATCTGTTGGAAACAAATTTTTCTATGGATTTTCCAGTTTGTTGACGATTAAAATTGTCAAGGAAGTTTTTCCCGCAAAGTGTTTCTAAAGATTATTATTATAAAAAAAAAAACTAGATAATACTAGGAGGTGGGACCCCCTTGAATTATTGGAGATCAGATCTATTCATGTTTTATGTTGTGATGATCTGCAACACGACTTACATGGTTGATGAAATCTTGTTTTTATTGGTTATGATTTGAGCTTATGAAGTGTTGATTCCTTATGTTACTACAACCTATGTTATTCATTAATGTAATTGCTATCTGTTCTTATTGCACTTGCACAACAAATATGTTAGTGAAATTACATGAAGGGAAGTTTTGAGAGAGGAAAAATACTAAAACAAATGCAAATAAAAGGGACCTAATTCTGCAATACTACATGCAAACAATTGGAAGGAAATGAGAAACAATTTCAAAGGGGAATAATTTAAATCTATCCTAAACTATACTACATGCATGAGAAGACTTCATGATTATTGTTAAACCCTAGCTAGCAAGTAAATGGATATGAAATTTTGATTGGGTTATATGGTGAATACGCATATGGTATAAAATGTTGATGGTGCATTTGGCAAGGCAATAGTGCTATTGGTTATGCGAATGGTTGAATTATATGGGACTTGAATTATGTTATGGCATAAGTTGCGCTATTGGCTTTTAATGTGGTGATGGTTTCGATACATGGTTTGATTAATGGCTAATGATGAATTTGTTGGCATTTACTGATGAGTTAATGCATTGTGAGTGGAGGCAACATGCATTTACTGCACGTCACCTCTACTCCTCCTGTTAGCCGCCACCCTAATAGGGCTATTTTTCGATCTTCTTGTTGTTGTTATGCTCTGAATTTTTAGCAGGGAGGAACCACTCAACCAACTCTCATTTTTAGGGAATTCGATTATAGGATGATTTTTTTCAGTTGAGGTATCCATGGTCGAGGAAACAGAGGTAGAGGTAATTGGAACCAAGGCCCGAGAAGGCCTAGGTTCTCCATACATTTTGACGTTGATTCACAAGAGCTTGGCCAATTATTTCATACCAGATTCTTCAATTGGATTGGGAAGGGAATAGTCCAACCTAGGCCTGAAAGGCCTCCTTTCCAAGCCCTGCAATCCCTTAGTATCCCTGTACCTCCTCATGTCTCATTACAACCCGATGTCCCTGAAAATGATGGATGGTAGGAGATTTTCCACCCGATAGTCTCCCAACATCATGTCTGGCCCAACTTGTCCTTGCTTACTCCTACCCCTGTTAAACCCATTTCCCAAGATTCCCCTAACCACTCTCCAGTGCAATCCTCCCATGCTAGCAAGAGATTGAAAACTCAGGCCCACCATGCCCTTGATAAAGGAAAATCCATTGATGCCTCTTCCTCACCCTCCAATGCCTCTGACAAATCTGTGTCTTCCTGGATACATTTGAGGGACTATTGTTCCCACGTGATCAACATGATTGGGCGTAAAGGCTCTTCATAGCTAAAGGAAAATTAGAGAATGTCAAGAGGTTACAACAAAAATCAAGGAAGGGTTGCATCAAAGACTGGGAAATATGGCTTTTGAGTTTTATTTTATCTATTTTTTTATGACAGTTGACTTCAACGATCTTTGGACAACATGTTTTATTTTGGATATATGAGTATTATTTTAAAATAATTTCAAATTTCATAAGCTAAAATTGCCAAAAATGAATATGTTGATGGGAGGCACAAGGAGGTGTGTGTTGCTTAACTAATGGTTATATTATGATTATTTTTGTTGTTGTGAACTAAAGGGAGTCACAAGGGGTCACACCTACTAGTTATTATTTATTTATGACCCTTATTTTAATTATTACTCTTCCCCCTAACTAAAGTTAGTTGAGTCTTTTAATTAACTTAACTAATGAATTGGTTCAACTTCTTCAACCAATTCTAATTTGTTAAAAGAAAAAGGAAAGGGAGGAAAAATAAGAGGATAGAAGAAAAAGCCTGCTAAGGTTTTCTCTTTGAGTTTTTGTTGAGATATTTCAGTTTGCATTCATCCATATATTCATCACAGGTCTAATTCTCTTTTATGATAGTAGGGTATTATTGTAGACATCAATATTCAGGGTTGAATCAAATCATTTAGACACTTGTTTTTCATAGGTGTTGATCTATCTTTGATAGTCTATGTAGACTTGTCTATTTGTGAATTAGTTTTCATGAATGATAAAGGCTATTGTGCAGAGTCGAGTGGGAAACAATCTGTGGCAAGTTGATCCAACTTTTAGAGTTCAGTTTTGGTTTTATGTCAGAAGTCGTTTCGTATGTTCCATCGGGGATGTCTAAGTTTGACTTTGGTCCAATATTTTTGTATGATATTTTGGTGAATTGGAATGAAATAAAGGATTTTCTTATGTCTCATCTATCTTGATTATCATTTTGGTGTCTTTACTTATGTTCTTACATTTATTTCAGCAACTGCTATATTTAGAAAATTACATAAAAAGTGAATTTCCAGCAAGATTTTTGTTGATAAAAGACTAGGCTAAGCAATCGTAATTAATACTTGTGAGTTAGGATGTTATTTTTGTTGGCTATAAACATAGGGTGATATTCCCGTATACTTTTCTTTAGCCAAGTAAAGTATGAAAATGATTGAGTAAGATCATTTCATATCTTTTCCTCAACAATTATGTCCCATATCCTGACCAATGTTTCCTCATACAAATGCACTATGTTTCTGTTTTCCTCAATGGACATGTATTTTAGCCATTATTGTGTACACATGACGTAACTTATGTTTAATAATGATTTATGATGATTTATTAATGATTTGGATTAAATATTTGATGTTTTAATCTCTCTAATTACTTTGAATGATCTAAGAAGACCTTATAACAACAACCCCTATTCATCTTGTACCTATTTCAGTGTTCATCCAGCACTCAACTCGTCCAGTACCAATTTTGCGCTCCTTCGGTACGAATGTTGTGCTTGTCTGGTACCAACATCAACAACCGTCTGGTACTAGAAATAGTTCGAAAATTTGAAATGCTTCTAGAAGAAAATTGGGGACATGGGTTTTGTCCAGAATGATGTCTACATGCGAAAACATGAAACAAAATTCACCCATATCACACGTGTGGACCTCATTCTTAGGGCGAATGATTCCACAAAAATTAGCAAAAATCTCACACTGCCAACTTGTGCCTCGATTTTTGTGTCGATGGCATCAAATATAGAAATTCTACGAAATGGGTTTTGTCTATAATGTGGAAAATTGAGTAAATCGGAAAATTGAGGAAATCGCGAGCACTTTTACAAAAATTGAATTGTTTTAGAATATATGGGTGGATCTCTAGCTTGAATCTGCCCAAATTGATGAAAAACCCAAATTTTTAGGATTTATCCTAAAATTGTAAAAAATGTTTTCTGAGTTTGGGGATTCGGTTCCATCCATTCCTCCATGGACTTTATGTATAAACAATACCTCATAGGTTTGAGGAAGAGAGGAGGAAATCTTATGTTGTAATATTGGTTCTTGAAGGAGATAGCATTAAGTATTGTTATGTTGTAAGATTGGTTCTTGAAGATTGTGGATTGTACCTATGTTTTTCTGAAGTAATGATATAATTACAGTTCATGGATTCTATGTGTGTATTCAAACCCTATATTCTATAAGTTCCTTTTAAGACCTACCTTTTTGGTACGACAAGGGCCCACCGACCCAATCAAGGTAAGACTCTTTTTATCTAGTTGTAAATACAATTTTTTTTTTTTGTATTTGTGGATAGAATACTTGTCTATTTAATCACAACATCTAACTTCATTCTTGTTATGTTTCAGTGAAACATTTCATAGCATGTCATATAGATGTGTGGTAACTCTAAGTGAGTGGAAGCTTTGCATGCAATATAATATTTCTAAGTGCAATGTTTTCAGAGTAGTCACTTGTCATCTTTGCATGAGTATATGAGAACAATCATTTGATTAAATGTTTTAGCGTTTGTGTAAACTAAATGTTGTAGTGTGTGTTTTTATTTTTCCAACCTAGGAATGAGTTGGATCTCCATATTTCACCCTACATGAACCGATAATGGAGTAACTCAATATACCTAGAATTTCTTCTAGAATTGATTGATTTATATCTTACAAATACAGGAATAGTCAAGATCTCCACCTCTCACCCTACATGCACCTATAATGGAGTGTCTTAATACACTTAGTATTTATTTTAGGCTCGATTAAGTTTTGTTTTAAGAGTATGCATAGTGTTAATTGTTGTTAGTTTAGTTTCTTTAGGATATAGAATCAGAGTTCATCTTTCCCTTTCATGAGCCAGCAATGAATAGATTCATCACTGGAGCAAGAGCTTTAGATCATATTCTTGTCTATGAGTTTTTCTTTCTAATTTTTGAATTGTGTGAAGAGTGTTATTTTTCAAAGTGTGTGTTGGTTCTAAATTGTTTTTGTATCTAGGGTATACTCATTATACATAGTAAAACACCTGGTCTCGACACATATAGTGTAACAACTCTATTGATTATGAATATCGGTCGATAATTTATGTTTGGTAATATATTATACATATAATTGCACCAACAATTACAAGAAAATGAAGGAGTTCATTGAACTCAAGCTTGGAAGTATGACATTTGATGAATATGAAATAAGGTTTTCAGAACTGTTAAAGTATGTATCATTCGTCAAGGATGAGACAATTAAGATTCAAAGGTATTTGAGTGGGATGCCATCCTTCATCATTGACAAGATACAATATGATGACCCCAATACTTTGGAGGATACCATAAGGCGAGCTAAATACCTATATGATCAACATGAAGGAAAACCAACTTTAAAAAAATATTGGGAAGAGAAGAAGAAGTTCAAGATGGAACAAAGGAAGAAGGGGAATAATCCACCATTCTTCATAAATAGTACTCAGGGACAACCAAATTATAGAGAGTCGATAACGATTGAGACAGGGGGGCAAAGGCTAGGGCAGCCACCTATTCAATGTTGGGGTTGTAAATGATTTCATAAGTATATATATTTTCCTCACATAAGTGAAAAAGTGAGAGTTACTCACAATGTAACACAACTTGAAATAGTAGAGGACATGGGAAGAAATGTACCAAGGATCTATGCATCCCTTGACAACAAGGAAGAAGAGTTTTGGTCACATATGATTGAAGTCAATGGTATGATCAACAACCAAATGATTAAAATTTTAATTGATTTGGTAGCTAGACATAGTTATGTACATCCTAATATGGTGGGAAGATTACATTTTCCAAGAACAAAGCCTGGAAAATCTTGGTTGGTGCAGCTGGCTACTGTATGCGAAAGAAAAGTTAACGATATGGTTAAGTCATGTCCAATGAATATGAATGGACTGAACATATTTCCTTTATGTTCCTATGACTATCTAATTGGGATGAATTGGTTGTACCAACACCATGCTATCTTAGAATGTCATAACAAGGCATTTACTTTTCTAGATGGGGAAGGGAAGCTAAGGATAGTCCAGGGAATTCGTTGGGTAGTAAATATCAAAGAAATTTCAACAATGCACCTAAATAAATGTTACAGGAAAGGGTGTCAAATATTTTCATCTCATATGGAAGAAACACCTAAGGATAAGGTGTCAAATATTGAGGATTATGCAGTCCTAAAGGAGTTTGAGGAGGTATTTAAATAAATAACAGGATTACCTCATAAAAGAAACATTCATTTCTCCATAAATTTGATGCCTGGATTATCTCTAGTATCCAATACTCCTTATAGGATGAGTACACCAGAACTGAAGGAGTTGCAAATGCATATCAAAGAGCTTCTAAAGAAGCGGTATATATGCCCAAGTGTGTCACCTTGGGGTGCCCCTGTTTTATTTTTGAAGAATAAGGATGGAACTTTAAGACTCTGCATGGAATTCAAGAAGTTGAACAAAGTAACTATAAAGAATAAGTATCCTTTTCAAAGGATCGATGACTTGTTTGATCATTTGAAGAATGCAAAAATATTCTCAAAGATCAATCTCAAGTTTTGTTATCATCAAATAAGAATTAAAGATGAAGACATTAGCAAGACTGCTTTCAGAACAGGGTATGGCCATTATGAATTCATAGTGGTGCCGTTTAGGTTATCAAAAGCACCATCTGTATTCATGTCTTTAATGAATGGTGTTTTCAGAGAATATTTATATACGTTTTTCATTGTATTTTTGGATGACATTCTTATATATTCCAAGTTGGAATAATATCATGAGAAACACTTAAATATGTTATTGTAGGTATTAAGGGAGCATCAGTTGTATGCCAAATTGAGAAAGTGCTCATTTATTCAGAACCAGATTCATTATTTAGGGAATATCATATCTGAGGAAGGGATAGCAGTGCATCCTGGAAATATTGAGGCCATTACAGGACGGTCAACACCTAAGAATGTGATAGAAGTCAAATCCTTCATGGGCATTGTAGGCTACTACAGAAGATTTGTTGCAGGATTTTAAAATATTGCACACTTGATCACTTGCAAAATAAGGGAATGAATTTTCAGTGGACAGTGCAGTGTGAAAAGAGTTTCCAACACTTGAAGCAACTACTAACTAATGCTCCAATTCTAAGGATTGTTGATCCAAATGACGATTTCATGGTATGCACATATGCATTTAAAGAAAGAATTGGTGGAGACCTTAGTCAAAATGGATATGTTGTATGTTATAATCATATAATTTGAATGAGTATGAAAGGAATGATGGCACTCGTGATTTGGATTTTGAAGCCATAGTACATGCCTTAATGATCTAGGGGATAAAAATATGCTAAAAAATCAAAGTTCTCAGAATTTTTTCAAAACATACTTGTGCGTAGGCTTCATCCTCATGATCCCAACACAACTTGAAAGGGTTCAAACAAACGTCATATGAGAGGGATATCACATTTTTTTCACTTTTCCAAACAAGAAAAAATCGTTGACTGTACAGTTTGTATAGTTCATATAGTGTTGACGTGGCAAGCCCATACTGCTGACATGGCAGGGTTGTACTACTGATGTAGCAGGTCCATACTAGTGACATGGAAAGTGATTATACTGGCACAAGGAAAATGGTGTCATGGAAGAGGCTAACATGATAGGTGATTTGGCATGGTACGTGGACTAGTCAAGTTGCGACACATGGTGAGTAGATGGGCCAATGTTATGGTGCCACATCGGCGAGACATGGGCTTCCATGTGGCACCCGTCTATGTTATAAAATTTTTGGTTTGGAGCCTGCAGGGGTCGAACGCATGACCTCTAGGGAAACTAACAATGCATTGGCATAGGTCAGGCTACCAACCCACTTATCGTTCAGTTCTTAACCATATACAAGTTTAAAAGTATTTAGTTTTGAAGTATGACATCATTGGGCAGAGTTTAGGCTAGGGCTTAACCCCATCCCTTGGACTTACCATATCCCACATGACCACAATGCGAAGGACCCACCAACCAACTTCCCAATGGGTGCAGGCGGTCTGAGTTCAGCCCATACCACGTGTCCACGCCACTGAACACCCTTTTTGTGGGAGGTTTCAAATAGGACTGGGCTTGTCACTAGCACGTGGCCATATGGAGCCCATGTGACCGACATCTCCACCTGATCAGGTGTTGGCACGCTAACCATTTGCCAATTTGAAAATTTTTGTGGGATGCACATGTGCGCTAATGTTTAGGCATGGAAAACACATGGAGGCTAGTTTCAATCATTCTGGGTGTGTTTTGGTAAGAAGAGATAACAAAACATTGGGAGAAACTTCTAGGGAGTGATTCCAACTCATTGTTTGGCCAAACCAAGTGCTAGAAGGGACCAACTAGGGGTTTTTGGATGTTCCGGAGCCATTGAATCCATCTATTTCTCATTTTGAGCATTTTAAAACAATTATTTGACACTTTGATAATTAATGAAATTGATCCATTGGAAGTTGGACCAAGAGATGTAGTGCAAGAGAGGGGTGAAATCCTTTATCATTTTGTTGTGTTAATGTTTTTATTTTCATGGTTTTTTATGACTATTATGTTTCTCATGATTAACTAAAAACTCACTAAGTTTTATGTGTTTGTAAATTTATCCTATTACCCAAGCACATACAAATTTACTTGCAATTTTAAAGAGAATCAAGCCTTTCATTTTCAGATCAAGTTGGTATAAGAGCATAGGTTTTTGAAGGTTTGATCATTTGCAAGTGTTTTTTTTCTGATTCTTACAAGCTTGAATCTCAAAAGAGGATAAGGTCAACTTGTAGAGCCAAGTTCTCAACTATCAATAAGGAGAACTACACAATCACCTCATGATTCAAGGAGATATTCACCAAGTATGGCTCATGAGGAGATTCATGAAACTCTTACTTCAGAGGATGAAAATTTCAGAAAATATTTCTATGATATGACAAAGATGGTGAAATTTTTATCTTAAGAAAGAAATGAAAGGTTGCAAGATGAAGGCTCAAACCCTCCAAAGGGTAATAGATAGTGGTGATAAAACTCCAAAAGGAAATGGAGGAAATGCTGACACTCCACCTTCTTCACCTCCATCTTCCACCTCTTCTACCATTTCACAACCACCTCCAAATTCTCCAAAGGAATATGGTAAAATTACTCTAAAAACTCCATTTATTAATCTTGATATTAATTTTGAATTGCCTATGTACAATGTAAAGGTAAATTCTGAGAAATTGGATAACTGGATTTGTCATATTGAATTCTATTGTATGATACAAAGGATCAAATATGATGAAACTAATTTTTCACTTGCTTCTCTTAGATTGGAAAGTGCATCACTCATTTGGTGGGAAGCCAAAACACAAGAGGACATGAAGAAATATGGTTTCACTTAAAATACTATTTTATCCATTAACATATATGTAGAAAGATAATATGGATTGACAAAATTTTAAACATGCTAAAGGGAAAATTGTTCAAAGCTACACTCAAGAATTTGGAAGAAGATCTTTGATTTTGGGTATAGATTTAACTTCTCAAGAAACTTTACTCAAATATATTGGATTATTGCATAGCTACTTGAGGAACACAATAATTATGTTTAACCCTAAAATTCTAGATGAAGTTTGTGTACAGGAAACTCATTTGGAAGGAAGAGGGAGGAATGAACATCAAGAGGGAAACAAGAATCTTTTTTTTAAAGGAGACATGGGAAAGAAGAAATTCAAAGGAAATGGAAGAAATAATTCTTCAGTCAAGAAAGAGGGAGATAATCCCTCATGTAAACATTTTTAAAAGGATTTCCATGATGAATACCATTGTTGGAAACTTCATCTTGAAATGAGACACAAAAGGTTCAGCCATAAGGGGAAACTGAAGACTACTGAAACTACACAACATGATTTAGGTTTTGATTCGAGTGATGAAACAAAGATTACAACCATGGGTTTTCAAGGTAAGTTTTCTATTGAATGTACTATCTGTTCAAGTAGTACTAGACTCAATGAAAATCAATATGAAAAAGAAAGAATAGAGCTTTTCCATGTAAGGGTTATTTCAATGCATACCAAGATAGATACTCTTCTTTATACTGGATCTCAAGAAAACCTCATATCTGAAGACACTGTCAAGAAACTAAAATTGGAAACTACTCCACATCCTAAACCATACCCTCTAGTATAGATATGTGACAATTCCAAATTGCACGTGACAAGAAGGTGTAAACTTAGATTTTCCATTACTGCAAATTTTATAGATGAGGTAGAGTTTGATGTTATTCCATTGGATATTTGTGTTATTGTGATGAGAAGCCCATACTTGTATGATAGGAGAGCCATATTTCATTTTCATGATAACAAATGTCATTTATTTAAAAATGGAGTTGATTAAATTGTTAGAGCACATACAAAGAAGTTGAATTTGTCACTTGTAAATGTTGGTCAAATGAAGAGATTAGTGAATGCTAGTAAGAATTTTGTCCTCTTGATGATCAAGCCCAAAGAAAATGTTGAAAAACAAGCCTTTTGAGGTTTTGATTCAAAGTTTAAATATGATTTATATGAGTTTGTTAACCAATATGATGAGATTTTTCAAGAACCAAAATGATTTTCTCTAAAAAGGGGTATCCAACATGCAATACAATTGTAGCAAGATTTTCCTCTTCCAAACATTGGTATGTAAAAGATGTCAGTCATGGAGAATGCTGAAATTAAAAAAAATATCCAAGAGTTGATTGACAAAGGGGTCATCATGCCAAGCACGTCACCATGTGGATCATGAATTGTTTTAGTTTCAAAGAAATATGGTACATGGCGCATGTGTGTAGATTTCAAGGCCTTAAACAAGATTACGGTAAATATGTTGGATTACTAAGAGGGGGGGTTAATCAATAATAGCGTAATTATAATCATTTTTCTCCAAATAATCCAATTGCTATATCAATGTAGGATTATTATCCAATAATGAGAAATAGGAAATGAACAATCACACACATACACAGTTCACCAATGTTTTACGTAGAAACCCAAATTGGGAGAAAACCACATAATTTTTTTTCTTATATGTGTTGGGGTCTAAAGATGTCTGAAAACAACCTCATTTTAACATTAATTTATCAACTTGAGGATTCCTCTTTTATTTCAAGAATATCAGCAAAGTCTATGCAGATAGCTCGTAGAGGCTAAAATCACATAGTGAAAGCAATCCTGAGTTTATCCACAATCAAGTTCCTCAAATGTTCATTAAAGATTTTAAAAATAAGATCTTAACAGAATTGAAATCTGATTACTAACATGCTGCAATTGAAAAGGAACTAACTAATTTGTTGAACTCATTTAACTAAAAAGCGGTAATTGAATCTAAATAAAGACTTGCATAATTTAACCATTAACTATGAATCAAATTGATGGAAAGGAAATAGCGAATTACTCTATTTATGGAAAGAAACAACAATTGTAATATAATCAAAAGGAACAACAAATGTAAATTTAACGGAAAGGAACAACAATCGTAAATTTAACTGAAAGGAACAACAAATGAAAATCTAAGTAAAAGAAACATTGCATATGAAAATGTGAGGAAGTGTCAAGTAGTAAACTATAGTAATGGAAATTGGGACAACAATCATTAATACTTGAGATAAATGTCTATCTTATGTCTGCATTCAACATAAAATCATTAACACGCTCATGCACTCATCTTAACTATTGGAAAAGAGAATTGAATCATAAAACATAAAGCAAAAACTTGATACAATTACAGATTTAAGATAGTATCTCATTTAGACTGGGCCCTTGGTCCTCAGAGGCACTGCTACTAGAAAGTCAATATGTAGAAATAGTGAAAATGTTCAAAGCTTTTATTGATTTCATAGATGGTACAACATTCACAAAATCTATTTGAGCAGAGTAAATTCTAAGTTCTGAATACTTGGATACAATTCTCAGATTCTTCTTTTAGGATCTATTACCCTCTATATATACAATAATCTGAGTAAATTAAGCCATCCCAAGGATCGATAGATCCTCAGGATTGCTTTAGTATTATAAAGTTACAATATATAAACTCAATAATCTTCAAAACTGCTTTGTGCCAAAAGTCCTCAACCTCTAATAGCTTGTGTATCTTCAAGATCTCCTTTTCTATTTTGGTTTTGACAATATTTACCCAAATCTGTAATAGAATCAAATAGTTCCAATCGTATTTTAGAATCTATTTAATATAACTTCAATAATACCACTAGAAGACATATTAATCATTTTCTATCCTATTTATCCCTAATTAATAGAAAAGTCAGTCAAGATTATATCATGAACTGTGGGAATATGAATATTTTTACTTTTTTCATAAACCAACATATCCCCCTCTTACCTTCTTGCATTTCCTCATGCAATATGAGATCTTTCATGTAAAGCAGTGATGTTGTAGGGAGGAAAAGTTGGTTCACAAGGTCTCCTAAATCCATTACTTCTTTTGAGTTCTACAAAAGAATCATCATCCCTCTTCTTATTAATTTGATAATCCTTCTGGTAACTTTCTGGAGGAAACCAAATGATAGGGGGATTATATCTGCACCCAATCCAAGCAGGTCCTTCCTCCTGGAGTAGTCTAGAATACCTTTCCACTCTGTAGGTAGCTGCAAATAAATTCCTGAACCCAAAGGGTTCCCTACTTTTGACTTCTCTAGAGGATGCATCCCATATTACCTTAGAAGAAACAATATCTTCTTCCTTGAGTTCTCTAAAATATATGATGCCCAAATGGATAACCTGTGTATTGATGGGGGCTAATGAGTCTACGACCCTCCCCCTTTTCATAAAGGTTCGATGTTGCATAATGGCTGGAAAGGAATTTAGGGACTCTTCTCTAATCCAAAGATCTAACGTAGTTTCCCTCTTTATAAAATTCTTGTGATATTTTCCCCATATGAAATTGTATACCCCCAATAAAGGGACCAGGGTTGTTTCCCCTGTCATCTTCTAAAATGAAGTTATGGAAGTATAATTCACACATGAAGTATTGTAGCTTTGATTCCTTCTCTCTACAACATAAAATTAACTTAGGGACATTGGAAAATGTAATTGGCTTACCTTCTCTGATGGATTTTACCCTTAACAACATGTAACGTTCCAGCAAGAATAGGGTACAATTGGTAGCAGGAGCTCTGCAATTGATTGCATCAGAGTAGACATAAAAAATGTCTTTGATTTGCTCCAAAGATTTTTCCAATTGGTTTTGTACCTTCTTCACCTTCCCTTGGGTTTTGGTGAGCTCAACATAAGTCTCACTTTCTGTTACTGATAGGTTATTCAGTTGTTTAACAACCTTTTGATGTTCAACAATAGTGACCATCTCCTCTCTGGGTTGAGATAGTGCTTGTTGATCTTGTGTAAGCTCTACCTTTAGCCTAGGAATGATGGCATCTTGTTCTTGAGACTGAGATGCTTGATATTCTTCCATAGCATCCATCTCATCTTTGGATTTAGTTAATGCTTGTTGGGCCTGTATAATCTCTGCTTACAGTTTATCAACAGTAGAACTCTATTCCTGAGACTGAGATGCTTGATGTTCTTCCATAGTCATCAATTCATTTTTGTTTTGAATCAAGCTCTATTGGGGCTGCATTAATTCTTCCTGCAATCTCCTAATGGTGGCATCTTGCTCAAGGAATTGAGCTAGTTCCTCTGGGACTAGGGTATTTGTTTGTACCTCAGCATCAATTGTTTATGTAGGAAGTGTTTCTTCTATTGTCATTATTTCTTAAGGGTTTGTTTGTGTCTCCACTTAGTTTGTAGTGATTGCTCTTTTCGGAAGAGGATTTCTTCCTTTCACTCTGGGCCTTTTGTTTTTCTTTCTTTTGTGGGCCTTATCTATTTGTTCTAGCTACTTCCTTAATTCTTTAATAATTTCCCTAAGTTTTCCAACTTTCTATCTTAATACTTCAACCTTTTTATCCTTTCTTTTTAACAACTTGTTCTCCTTTTTCATCTTTCTAATTCTCCTATGGATTTTTCCTACTTTTTGTTTGTAAGGGGTGTCAAGGTTTTCTTCATTCTGGTTGGCATGTAGTTGTTCCTCTTCACCTTCCATGTGTTCTGTCTGTTCAAGAGGATTTATTACCTCGGGATGAGGTTCTTCCTGTGCTATGTCCTTTGGAAATGACATTTCAACCTCATGAAAATCTTCAACAGGTTTTGAAGGAGAGGCTTGTTCTTGGTATTCTCCTGGTTTATCTCTATCAATTGAGGCCCCTAAGCTCCCTAAATCCTAAGCTATTTATACCTCATAGATTTTCAAAAATTATTCTTTCATGTGCTCCAATGCTAGCTGGGTGTCTTCTTGATTGTTTCCTTGTAGAGTTTGTTCTATATATTCGATTTCCTGAACATTTTATTGTAAGGACTACTCTGTAATGTTCTAAATTTCTTCAAGTTGTTTTGTTGTGTCCTAGGTTTCTTCAGGGTTTCTTTTCCATCTACTTCTCCTCTTTCTCTCTATGGGGGATTTAGGAGCATTCGTTGCTCTTTTTCTCTTTCTTGTTAGTTCCCTTGTTTGTGAGGTCTGAGCCTCTGTAATTTGGATGGGGTTAGCCTCGACTTTGGGTTGAGGAGGTGGAACTTATATTTGGGTAGTGGTCTCCCCTTCCTTTCTTTCTTAAATTTCTTGTGGTGGGTCTTCATGGTATAATTTAGGTTGTTCCAATTGCAGAGGTCAATTGGTATCAATAATAGCACCCCAGGTTAATTGAGTTTGACTTAGGGCCTTATTTATTATCAGTTTAACTAATCCATGATGGTTGATGTTAGTAATAGGATCCTTGGATTTTTGTTTTCTTAAATAAACCTCATGTAATATAACGTTTAGAAAAAAAATTAGATTCATTATTAACCATTGCTTGAGTGCCACTAGCAGTTTGAGGTGGTGTGTTCAGAGTACATCATATCGTCCATCACAGGTGATGTACCTCTAAATTACCCCGTCCAGTTTTTTTATTGGTTCGTTGAGGGTGCTGGGGTTAAGTCCCTTTCCATTTTTATCCAATTCCTCGCCAGGGTCTACGAAGGATTCTACAGCTTCCTTGAGCATTGTGTATCTTCCTGTCCATTGAATTCCTATGTTAGGGAGACTTGTAACCACTGCTACAATTTACAGAGGAACTGAAATTGATATATATCAAACCATGGAGATTTCCCCCTACAAATTCCGAAAGAATTCAAGTGTGATGTTGATATCATATCCTTGCAGCTGATTAAAGTACTCTGTCCACCCCAGATGGTGTAGAATTTCTCTAGCCTACTCAGTTACCTGTAATAATGTTGGTTCCCTATGCACACTTCATCCACCCATCATTCTGTGAGAAAATGAGAACGACTATCGTTCCTGCTTGCAGACTTGGTTAGACTAGCTTGGAGGAAATATTACAAAATATAGAAAAATGTCAGAGAACAGTGAGTGTGTAAAAATGTGAGTTTTCCATTATTACAATCATTATAATATTATCAGAAAACATGCCGAGCATCTACCCCCTCATTAATATAGAGGTCATTCTCGACCGTCAGCATAGGAGAAAGTAATGAGTGCAGGTATTGATGGTGAGAGGTAATAATGACGTTGTCGCCGCCAATGGGGACCAATCATGGATAATTTTCAAAAAGAATTTATTTTAACGGTAATCATAAATGAGAGTCCTCTTTCATGGGAAATTCGATATTTTTGTACCTATTCTCAAAAATGATTTAAGGAAAAATAAGTCAAATAAGTTAAGTCTATTCATTAAAAATATTCCACATATCACAATGTTGTTACCTTTCCCAAGTTATTGAATATAACCTAAATGATAGCCTTGTTATTGAGTAAAGGAAATCTAGAGACACATAGAAACTTGGAGTTTTTAAGGTAAAATTCCATACCACAGGCAAAGCCATTGCTGCCAGCAGGCATCCATAGCCTCGCCAAGGTTGCCTTTTAACCCATAGATGGGCCCATGTCCTTAATAAATATTTATATCATATTTTCTCGACAAGACCACTATCCTGGTTTGGTAGTCAGATGATGATAATGCCACTCACTAGATCGTAACTTAAGTGAACAAGCCAACTCATGATGAGACCCCCTATTCTTTGTGGGAGAATGTTTATTACTTATATTTTTTTTTTCTAGAACTCTATTAAGGGAGGCTCATCTACTCCTTAAGAGTCAGGGATGGCGTAAACAAGTGTAAAGATGCCAAGTAAAAGTGTGCTTAAGACTCCTTATCATAATATGAAGGAAAATTATCATTCAAGTATATTTGTATGTATATAAGAAAAAGAAACGAATTATGGTGGTTACAGATTATGAACAAGATTTAAGATATTTCGAAGAAATTAATCCAAAAAACAATTTGATAAGGTATGAGAGATAGTCCACAAAATAATGACAGATCGTTGTGATGATAATAATGTTGGTGAAAATTACTTAGTGAAAGTTGTACCCCAAAGTAATGGCTAACATTTTAACAACATAAAAGAAAGAAATGGTAATGAGGAAAGGAACACAGAAGGAACAACAATTGTTCCTTTTCAGAATGCATATCACGACCCAAAATGAAGGAACAACAATCGCGTGAAAGGAATGGCAGTTGTTCTGTTTGAATGAACAACAATGATATCCAAAGGAACAACAACAATACCCAAAGGAGCAACAATCACACGAAGGGAACACCAATCGTAAAAATTTTTAACCATCTGAATAGGTAATTTTTGAAACTTCCCATGGAAATATATTTTTGTTGAATCTAAGACTGATTAGTCAGCAACTAAATTCATTCAATTATTATGGGTCATTTTATTTCAGAATCAAGTATTGGATAGTTTGATGATGTTATGAGTTCACTATAGTTTCCCAATCACTGCTGCAGAACATGACATATTTGTTTTTCTGTGAAAGATAGGGTTCTTTTGATAAGATAAAGCCGGAGTATGGAACAAAAAAGAGTGCTAATTACACTCATCTTCCCTCTTCTTATTTTCAAAAGTGACTTTCATAAAACTAAAGAAATAAAACTAAAAACTCAATTAAATCTATATAAAAAAACTATATACAATATATACAATGTCAAAAAAATTCATCATTTATAGAGTTGGAGTGGTTGGGTTGCCTTCCCAGCCAACCAAATCATAACGATAGGGTCCTTACTTACTTCCTGGTAGAAATATTCTTTTGAAGACGATCGATGGTAAAGTCATAGTCGATGTCCATAGACTAGAAATGGAGATCTAGACCTGTTGATGGTACTTAAAGTGACCATGCCATTATCATGGACTTCATTAATTTCATATGGTCCCAACCACCATGTCTGTAATTTTCATAGAAAATCATGAAATATGGAATCATAGAGAAGCACCCAATCGCCTTTCTTGAATGATTTCTTCTTGATATGTTTGTCATGCCAGGTTTCTCTTTGTTGCTGAATAACAGTTGTGCTCTCTACAGTAGACATACATGCTTCATCCAAATCATTGAGTCACTTAAGGTGTTGTTTATGTGCTTCTGTTAGATCCAGTCCAATTTCTTGGGCCATCCTTAGGGTCTTGATCTGAAACTCGATTGGGAAGATGGGTTATTTACCATAGACTAGGTGATAAGGAGAGTAGCCAGTGGTGTTACGCCATGTTGTACAATAAGCCCATAAGGCATTTGGGATCTCATTAGCCCAATTCTATTGGTTTGTTGAGATAGTCTTTGTCAGGATTTCCTCCAGGACCTTATTGGTTCTTTCTACTTGCCCATTTTCCTGTGGGTTGTATGGAGAAGTAACCTTGTGCTTAATATGGTAATTGTCCAGGGTGGTGGTAATTAAATGAGCTATAAATTGTGACCCCCCATCAATGATTACTTCCCTAGGTAGTCCATAGCATACAAATAATTTGAAAAGAAATTTGATGACTACTTCTTCTATTTCATTTGGTAAGGCTTCTGCCTCTGCCCATTTGTTCATGTAGTTCATTGCAACTAGAATGTAGGCCTTCTGATTTGAATTTGGATTGAAGAGGCCAATGAAGTCTAGTGCCCATATCTCAAATTGTTCTGTGACTACTTATGCTTTCAAGGGAATTTCATTAGCCTGACCTAGTTTTCCCATCCCCTGACAACTATCGTAGGTCTGGACGTATTTCTTTGCATCTCTGAGTATTGAGGGCCAATAGTATCCCATTTGTAAAATTTTGTGTCCAGTCCTGCGATATGAAAAATTCCCACCACAGGGTTCATCATGTTCTTCCTTCAGTATATCGTAGATTTCGTCATCTTGTATGCATTTGCGGATCTGGAGATCATCTCCTATGTGGAAGAGATATCCACCGATCCAAGTAAATCATGCGTTATGTTGTATGATCAGTTTTCTTTCCCTTGATGATAGATGTGTCAATAATTTTATCCCTGCTAGATAATTTTCCACATCAGCGTACCACGGTGGCTTTGTGGTGACGGTAAATATATTCTCATCTGGAAATTGGTCTTTAATGGTTAAGGAGTCATATGTTTTGGGTATGCATGACAAGAAATCTGCGACAATATTTTCTCTCCCAGGTCGATCTTTGATGGTGATGTCAAATTCCTACAATAATAATAACCACCGAGTGACCCATCCATTAGTAATTGGTTTATTAGCTAGATATCTAATAGTAGAATGATTAGTATACAAAATAACTCGATAGCATGTTATATAATGACGAAATTTATTGATGGCATGTATAATAGCTAAAAATTATTTTTCTGTTATTGTATAATTAATTTCAGTTGGAGTAAGATTATTGCTAATAAAATAAATAGCGTAGGTTTTCTTGTCTTCTTCCTGCCCAAGGATAGCGCCTATGGAAATATCTGATGCATTGGTGCAGATGTGAAATGATATTTTCCAATTTGGTCCTCTCGATACTTGTGCTCTTGAGATCAGCTTCTTGAGTCCCGTAAATGCCATGTCACACTTGTCAGACCACTGAAACTCCACATTACTAGTCAAAGCATGTAAAGGTGCAATGGTTCTTGAAATTTTTTCCATAAATCTGCGATAGTATCCTGAAGCACCAAGCAAACTACGTACCTCACTTTGTGTGCATGGTGTAGGTAGCTTAAGTATTACCTCTATTTTTGTTGGGTCTACTCTAATTCCATTTGCAGAAATATAATGCCCTAGTACTATACCTTCCATCATCATCATGTGGCATTTTTGATGACTTAAACATAACCTGGTAGAAATGCATCGTTCTAGTACCTTCTCCAGATAATTCAGTGCTTGATCAAAGTCATTTCCATAAGGAGTGAAATCATCCATGTCAACTTCAATCCCTTCATTGATCAGATTGTTGAATATTCTCAGGATATACCTTTGGAATGTGGCTGGAGCATTACAAAGTCCAAAGGGCAATACTCTGGATGCAAAGGTACCCCAAGGGAATGTGAATGTAGTTTTATATTGATATTCAAGGGTAATCTGGATCTGATTGTAGCCACTAAAACCGTCTAGGAAAGAAAATAACTTCTTCCCTACCAAAGTATCCAAGACCTGATCAATGAAAGATAAGGGGAAATGGTCCTTTTGAGTGGCTTTGTTAAGTTCCCTGTAGTCGACACAGATTCACCATTTCCCATTTTTATTTGGGACAACCACTAATGGGGAAAACCATCGACTATTTGAGATAGGATGTATAAAATCTGCATCCAACATCTTTTGTAATTCTTCTTTAGCAATATCCATGAGGTAGGGATCCAGTCTTCTCTGCAACTATCGAATAGGCCGGGCATATTTCTCAATATTAATGTGGTGTGTGCAGAGTTACAGATCAATACATTTCATGTCAGAATACTCCCAGGCAAAAGCTTGTTGGTATTTAGAGAAGACTTGAATTAGCTTTTGTTGTTGTTTCTCATCTAAATTGGCATTAATGTTCAGAGACTTGCCTGGTGCAATCTCAATAGATTTGTTGTCATGGACAGCGGTGGTCGAGATTTGTTGTTCCATTAAATCTTCCAACAAGTCTCCATGTGCTTCACAGTCTAGAATAGCTTGGAGAATCTGGCACATTGGGTTACCCACGATGGTTGGGATGTTAATAAACCCATTTCTTACGTCATCCTCCAATTGGTGCTTAAGTCTAAGAGCTTCTTCCAACATGAGAGGGGCTCGTAGATCTTTCTCTGGATATCATGGTGGTGGAAATTGTGGATATATGAAAGTTGGGCTTGGCTTGGCTGGAGGATATAAGATGAGGTTTTTTGTGACACCTCCTCTGGAAATTATCATACTACCCATTCGGCATCCTATGTACACATCAACTGTTGTGAGCCATGGTCTGCCTAGTATCAATGGATTCCCTTTGAGTCAACTTCTTGGGTTGATGATGAGGAAATCTACTGGATATTCCAAAGAGTCGACTGAGATTGCTATATCATGTAGAGTGCCAACTGGTCTGACCACTAATAGATCGACCAATTGTAACATAATTGGGGTGGGTTCGAAGGAATCGAAACCTAGGGTGGTGTAGGTTTCCATAGTGAGGATATTGATGGCATCCCCCAAATAAACTAGTGTATTTGGAAAATAACATCCCTGGATATGAATTGTTACTATGGGGTTGTATGGATCTGCATATTTAACTAGTTCTTGTCTACCTAGAATTAGATTAGACAAGGCTCCCACTACATTAACTATTGATGATGAATTTTTAATTTTCCTATCAAGATTCCTCCCACATAGTTCCTTTATCGTCTTTGCATATATTGGAATGTCTTGCAGAGCCTACAGGAGTGGGATATTGACATATAAATTTTTGAATTCCTCTACAATGTCAAAGTTAGGATATATGACAGGTTTTTCTATCATCAATCTTTCGGGGAACAGAGGGGAAGGAGTTGCATCCTTATCAGGATCTTGTGACTCGACTTTGTTTCCCCCCTGCTCGATTTATTCTATTATTACCATAATCGAGGGAATTATTGTTGGTTGTTTGTTATCTTATGTCTCCTACTCTTGGAAAGAATTATTTTCTTCAAGAGATATTATACGCCCTGATCTCAACCGGAGTTTGTTGCACCTTACCGAGGTGTTTTCTCCTTCTCCATTTTCCATAATTTGGACAAGCTGAGTCAGTCTGTTATTGGGATTTGGGTTGGGTTGGGTTGGTAATTGAGGGCACAATTGCGATTTGGGTTGGGTTGGGTTGGTAACTAGTTGGACTAGGGCTTGCAACGTGGGTTGGGTTTGAGGGGCCATCCCGATGGGTTGATTGTTTATCCCCATGGGATGCTACCAATTTTGGTTCCAATTTGGGTTTTGGGCAGTCCTGTTAGGCCACTGCAGAGGGTAAGGGTTGTTATTTGAGTTTTTCTAGGATGTGGTGGGGTATTGTGAGTTAGGCTAGGTGAAACTTATAGTTAGTTGATTATTCTAGGTGGGATTTGTAGGTGGTTGGTTCGGCCAAGTGGGATTTGCGGGTGGGTATTGCTAGGGATGCCAGTTTTGATTAGCAAATGGATGGCTCTGCCATGCATTACTAGAATTTTTCTATTAATTATACTGTCTAGAAAATAAAGAAGAGGGGTCCTGGAATATATTTGGAGGGAGAGCCTGCCATTGACGATGTTGAGCCATCAAATATAATGGTTTTGTTTCCTCTTATGCTTCTCTAAAGACAGATTTTAGTCCAGTGAGCGATGGAAATTTCTCTATATCATGATCCTTGGCGCAAATAGCACAAACCCGAACCACATCCAAAGGACATTCCCTTGGACCATGTTTTTTTCTACATCTGTGGAAAAATATGGCCAAAGTCTGCTCCACCTCTGCTTGTTTCTGTTTGGCTTGCAATACATCAAATTGTGTAGTAAGAGTGCTCGAAATATCTATTTTGAAATATTCTAAGAGATTACCAACTTCAGCTCACGTAACACCCCCATTGGTAATATTGATATTTCTAGTGAGGGAAGTCTGCATACCTAATCTGGTTCATGTACTTCCTCCTGAGCACCTGATGCACAATAAGACGATGTTATCATAAGTTTATTGATAAGTGTCACCCTTCCCCATTAAATTTAATGTTTCTACCCATTCATATTTCATTCCTTTTATCAACGTGGATTTAAGCACCTCACCTGGAAAGTTCCATAAGGAGACCTTTGTAAATTATATTGGAATATTTCAACATATTATTCTAATGTCTCGTTTTCTTTTGCAGTCATTTGAAAGATTTCATCTTTAGGTCCCTGTTCCTACAATAATCCTGGTATTTTTTTAAGAAGGCATGTTTAATTTCATCCCATAAGTTAATGGTTCCACCTCCCAATCCCATAAACCAACATAGAGCTGCTCCTTTCAAAGTGGAGGGGAACATTTTTAATTTCTGGGGTTCAGAGGTGTAATCATACCCTCTACATAGGACATCAAATTCAAATAGGAATGCATCCGGGTCTTCCGAAATTAACCCATGAAAGGTTGGCAGATTCTGTAAGGGAATTTCTTTCATGGGGACATTAGCAATTGGATCAACTATCGGGTATTCCAAAGTGGAAGTCTAGGGACGTTGTTGATTTGGTTTTTCCATTTGATCGAAAATGTGCCAAAAATATTTAGGAAGTTCTTGATTTGGATGTTCTATTTGAGGTGGTTGATTATTTGATCCCCTAGGGGATTTGATTGCACTCCATCTATCTAGGATTTTGGGTATGCCTTCTTCTTTTACAAGAGATTCAGGATCAGGGGGTGGTGATGGGTCTACCTTGGCAACCCCACTAGTTTCTCCTTCTCCTTCCTCCATATTACAAGAATTTCCCTCGTCTAAAGGGTTGAGGGGTGGAAGATATATGCTTTGAAAGCTTTGCTTAGTCCCTTCATTTTTTCTATGAATCTCAGCATGGGCAGTTGGTAAAACTTCTACCTAAGGGATTCGGGTAGATCCTTTCCTAGGCCCAACCGAAGCTTGAGATTCATCTTTTTGGATAATGTCATCTATGAAATTCCTTCTCCCAGGGAGCATCGAACCCTGGGTTTTGGTATTTTTTGGTGGGGGTTTTGTTTTTTCAAGATATTTATTATTAGTCATACACACTTCATGCAAAAAGAAATTCCAAAAAGAAACACCTATATAACCTCTTAAGTGTCAATTAGAGGTAATTGTTGGCATAAGAATCTTACTTATTGCCTGCATAGGTTATTACCTTCCATCTTCAATAACTGTTCCTCTAGAGACACAACCTATGCTACCTTTGACATTCTCCCCAACAATGACACCAAAATGTTTGGGTCTAAAGATGTCTAAAAACATCCCTAGTTTAACATTAATTTATCAACCCGAGGATTCGTATTTTATTTAAAGAATATCAGCAAAGTCTATGCAGATAGCTAGTAGAGGCTAAAATCATGTAGTTAAAGAAAACCTGAGTTTATCCACAATCAAGTTCCTCAAATGTTAATTAAATATTCTAAAACTAAGATCTTACTTAACAAAATAGAAATCTGATTACTAACATGCTGCAATTGAAAATGAACTAACTAATCTGCTGAACTCATTTAACTAAAAAGCAATAATTGAATCTAAATAAAGACTTCCAGAATTTAACCATTAACTATGAATCAAATTGTTGGAAAGGAAATAGCGAATTACTCTATCTATGGAAAGAAACAGCAATTGTAATCTAATCAAAAGGAACAACAAATGTAACTTTAACGGAAAGGAGCAATAATCATAACTTTAACTGAAAAGAACAACAAATGCAAATCTAAGTAAAAGAAACATTGCATATGAAAATGTGAGGAACTGTAAAGAAGTAAACTACAATAATGGAAATTGGAACAACAATCATTAATACTTGAGATAAATGTCTATATTCTGTACACAAACAACATAAAATCATTAACACGCTCATGCACTCATCTTAACTATTGGAAAAGAGAATTGAATCATAAAATAGAAAGAAAAAATCTGATACAATTACAAATTTGAGACAATATCTCCTTCAGACTGGGCCCTTGGTCCTCGGAAGAACTCCTACTAGAAACTCAGTATGTAGAAATGGTGAAAACGTTCAAATATTTTATTGATTTCATAGTTGGTACAACATTCACAAAAACTACCTGTGCAAAGTAAATTCTGATTTCTGAATACTTGGATACAATTCTTAGATTCTACTTTTAGGATCTATTACCCTCTATATATACAATAATCCGAGTAAATTAAGCCATCCTGAGGATCGAGAGATCCTCGGGATTTCTTTACTATTATAAAGTTACAATATAGAAACTCAATAATCTTTAAAATTGCTTTGTGCCAAAAGTCCTCAACCTCCAATAGCTTGTGTATCTTCAAGATCTCCTTTGTTATTTCGGCTTTTACAATATTTACCCAAATCTGTAATAGAATCAAACAATTCCAATTGTGTTTTAGAATCTATTTAATATAACTTCAATAATATCACTAGAAGACATATTAATCATTTTCTATCCTATTTATCCCTAATTAACAGAAAAGTCAGTCAAGATTATATCATGAAATATGGGAATAAGGAGGATATTTATACCTTTTTCATAACTCAACAATATGTCTTGAAGAATTACATTAATTTGAAGCAACAACTTCCTTTGTTTTCCAACTACAACTGGAAGGAGGCTACAATCCCCTAGTTTCTCAGGCTACAACCTGAGGGAAGCTCCAACTCCCCAATTCACTGGCTACAACCAGAAGGATGCTACAACGCCCTATGTTCTTTGGCTATAACCAGAAGGTGGCTACAACCACTTGTCATTTCCCTGTCCAACCACCCTGAAGTATAAGTAGAATGATGGAACCACTGTCAACCTGTCACTATGAGATATATTGTTGTACAACTGTATCAACCTGTACCACTGACCTGTATCCAATCTGTACAACTTCCCTGTAATCAAATTGTACCTAAACTAAACATGTATCTACAAAAATACAACAGATACACGACATGCATTGTTGTAGCCCACGTATCTACACTCCCTATATGTTATGCAACCCGCATATGTATGTTACCAAACTGTTATGCAGTCTGCATATGCATTCTGAAAACTAGGATTTATTTTTCCTTGAAAACTTATGATCCTTTATAACTTCTTTCACATAGATCTCTAACGTGTCACTATATCCAGACTGTAATTGTACCCTGTGCAAGCATCCTCAGATATAATCTTTACTAAAGGCAAGTATCTCTATCTCTATTCATGTGTCATATAGGTATGTGTAATCATGAACAAGTATAATATCCCTCACATGATTTTAGTCATCAACTCTTTTATGATATTAACTCTCTCAATACATCAACTACTACAAAAATACAATCTCTCAACCATGTACCATAAAAACCCTTAGCCATATGCCAAGAAATACAAGATGTGCCTCACAAGAAGTATCAATGATGAATATATCAACACTATATTTCTGTAGATCTGACTTATGTAGAAGATCCCATGAAGCCACTAGTCTCTCTAGGGAGAATCCTCAAATCTCCATTGCCATTCCTCATGCATACATAAAAATCCAACTATTCATAGAAATAAGACATACCTTTTGAACCAATGGATGGATCTAATGTATTTGAGCACTTTAGAACTTCCTGCGAGGTTGATCTCAGAATCTAGAACCTCTGGATCTTCATCTCTTCCATTTTCCATGGATTTACCAACATGTACGAACCTTGTACACAGACAGCCCACGTACACCTCAGAAAATAGGGTTTTGTTGTAATTCTGAGAATTTCGTCGTCAACCTTTCGTGCTACCTTATATGTTCACCACTTTAGATGTATCCACAAGTATTGACAAGAAGATTTACACAAGAAAATAGATATACAATATGTACAAGTGTGTGTATAATGCGTGATCTTTGCCTCTTATTTATATCTTCATGTAGCCTTAAACTTTCCTTATTTTAGGGATTCTTCATTTAAAATAATTTCTTTTGCAAAGAACCTTGACCGTTGGGAGCTTCTATAAGACTTATGAGGGGTTATCCAACTTCATATGGTCATAAATCTTTAACCGTGAGGAGTTATGTGATCTTCCACATACCACTAGAAATGGCATGACAAGCACTATCCATCTAGGATAGTTTCAAGGACAAATTCACTATCCTTCATCTCATTATTCCTCAAATAAGCATGTCTTATATCACTCCACAAAGCATCTTCCCACAAGGGATTTCACCATAAGGGGACCACTTTGGATTTCATCCATTTTTACTTCTTATCAACCATGACAAGACAATAATGAGTCATCTTTACATAAAAAAAACTTGGGTGCATTACCCAAACATCGTGCTACGAGGATTTATTCAAGGGTTGACATCAATGAAAACCAACCTTAATCAACAATCTCCCCCTTTGGTATTGATGGAAACACTCTGATGCAATACTGAAATCATATCACTCATGCTCCCCCTAGAACTATGTCTCTGTCCTCTATATCTGATAAATCTTCTCCCCCTGGAACCATGCCTCTATCCTCTACCCGTGTCCTCTGCATTTGATAAATCTCTCCCCATTTGTCATCAATGACAAAGGTATCTTTTCATCTGGGGTTTCTCCCCCTGACTAAACTATCCTCTTATGGTGTTTCCTTGTGTAAACTAAGACATATAAGATAAACATTCAAAAAGAATTCATTTCAGAGTAGAAATAACTCCAAGTCTTTGGCAAAGATATTCAAAGTATTCTCATGGAAGTGGTTTTGTGAATATGTCTACCACTTATTCTTTTGTGCCCACATACTCAACTCTGATGTTATTTTCTGCAAACTGCTCCTATAGAAAGTGATACTTGATTGGAATGTGCTTCGTCTTGGAGTGCATCACCAGGTTCTTCGAGATACTAATGGAGCTTGTATTATCACAATAGATTGGAATGGGCTCATCATACTCAATCTGTATATCTGTCAGAGTTTGTTTCATCCAAATAACCTGTGTACAAAATGATGCTACTACAATATACTCTACCTCGGTTGTAGATAAAGATACTGATGATTGTTTCTTGTTTAGCCATGATACTAAACACTCACCCAAGTAGAACATTTCTCCAGTGGTGCTTCATTGGTCATCAATACAACCTGCCCAATCTACATCTATGTAGGCAATAAGTGATGGATCCTTTCCTTTTGGATACCATAATCCAAACTCTTATGTTTCTTTGAGATATCTGAAAATCCTCTTCACTGCTAACACATGTGAATCCTTTGGTGCTACTTGAAATCGTGCCACCTGTCCAACTACCTGCATTACATATGGTCTATATGTTGTCACATATAGTAGGTTTTCAATCATTGACATGTATTGCCTCTGATCTATAGATTTTGAATCATCGTATTTTCTCAACTTGCAATTGGTTTGCATTGGAGTGATAATTGGTTTTCAATCTTCCATTCTGAACCTCTTTAACATTTCTCTGATATACTTTTTTTGAGAAATAAATATTCCTTGGTTGCTTTGATGTATCTGAAGTCCCAAAAAGAAGGATAGTTTTCCAAGTAACGACATGTCAAATTCATTCTGCATATCTTTTGCAAATTTCTGGCTTAACCTGTCATCATCTCTACAAAAAATAATATCATTGACATAAACTTCAATTAATAAAATATTACCTTGACTTACCTTGATGTAGAGGTTGTTTTCTGCACTTCCTTTTCTGAACCCTGCCTGCTGCAGATACTTATCCAGTCTAGAGTACCATGCTCTAGGAGCCTGTTTTATACCATACAAGGCCTTCTTTAATTTAAACACATAATCAACATTCTCTGACAACTGAAATCCTTCTGGTTGTTCAATGTAAACTTCTTCTTCAAGTTACCCATTCATAAAAGATGATTTTACATCCATCTGAGATACTTTAACATTTTTGGAGCATGCATAGGCTAAAAGAAAACATATTTATTCCATTCTGTAAACTGGGGAAGATGTCTCTTCAAAGTCGATTCCTTCAATCTCTGCATATCCTTTACATACCAATCTATATTTGTTTCTTGTAACTTGTCAATATTCATTTAATTTATTTCTGAAAACCCATTTTGTGCTAATCACATTCTTATTCTTTGGTCTTGGAACCAATTCCCAAGTGTCATTTTTCTCTATTCGATACAATTCTTCATCCATGGCCTTATTCCAAAATTCATCCTTGTAGGCTTCTTCAAAAAAGTTTGGTTCAATTGTAGATAAGAGTGCTAGGTGTGTTTGTTCTGGTGAACGAATTTTTCTTATAGTCTCAACTTTTGAAACTTTGTTTCCAATAATCTGATCTGGAGGATGATTATTCTGTACTTGTTTGCTAGGTGTCTTTCTGTTGGGCTCTAAATATGTCCTAAAATATAACCTCTATGCATCATCCAAAGGTAGGTGTTGGCGCAAGCGTTTTACTTGTCACCTACATAGGTTCTTACCTTTTGTTTTCATTACCCGTCCTCCAAAGATGCAAACCCCGCAAAGGGACTACAATCATAACAAAAGGAACAACAATCGTCCCATTCAAATGAAAAGAAAAAAGAAAATCAATTGTGACAAGGGAAAGACAATCGTTATATTGGGTCGAACTAATGTTGTATTAATTGAATTGTAGTACTTTCCCAACTATCTTATTTGTCAACCTGGGGTTCGTAAACCAATGAAGCACACACAAAGTATATGCAGGATTGATGTGGGACTAATCTAATTTAATATTTAAGCTACAACTGAAATTGAATCATTAATCTAACACATCACTGAAATTGAATCATTAATCTAACACACGACTGAAATTGAATCATTAATCTAACACACAACTGAAATTGAATTAATCTAGTTGCATAAATGAAATTACTCTAAGAATGGGAAATTGCGTGAAGGAAGTAATCTAGAAATGGAGAAATACATGAAGGAAGAACATGTACAACATGTGAAGAGTTGAATGAAACAACAACATATGTGAGTTCTCACCATTGAAGCAATCTTATATTATAATAATCAAATCAATCTTTATAAAAGAATAATGAAAGCATGAAAACCAAAACCATGAATCAAATCTAAGAATTCCTTTCTCTTTCGAATCCTAATGACTACTTTGATTCTAATTACATAATCTAACTCAATTCTAATTCCTCTTCTACTTGAATCCTCATGAAGAGAGAGCACTCTCTTTTATACATGAGAGCCTTGAACATAAGATAACCATCTCATTATTACAGATCCACTTTTCTCTCAGCCTATTTCCCATTATTACAAAATATAATCCTTTTAAATCCTCACACATATCTCTCATATATCTTGGATAATATATTCCAACCAAATCTCCATGATCCTCTCCTTGGAATGGGCTTGAATTATCTCCTCAAATATTTAAATGGTGGAGGAAGTATTTGAGAAGTCCTTTTGAATTAATCCTTCTCATATTCCTACACATTACAAAGCTCACACATTTTTGAGATATATAAGAAAATATGTAAATTTTCTAACATTTAATCACAAATTCCTTTTTAATACTCAAATGAATAAAGTGGAGAACAATAAGGTGAAACCCAAGTGTATTTATGGAAATGATATCATGAAAGGTTAATGGGGCAATGGAATGTGAATAATAATGAAGGGAAAGGTGGATGAAAATAGGATATTTATGAGCCCCAACATACCCCCGAACTTAACTTGTTGCATGTCCTCATGCAACCATGCAAGGATTTTCTCAAGAAATTTTGGCATATGAATGTTGGCTTTGAGTGATGATAATGAATGTTTTCCAGGATGGGACTTACATGAGTAACAATTGACATTTTTCTTATGGTTGGTTCTTGTGTGACAACCATGAATATAAATAATGTTGGTTCTTGTGTTAACAACATTCATTTCGTTATTTGTTCTCTTGCTATTATGATAATAATTTTCGCATATTCTTATTGGAATATATATGCTATCAATGTGCATAAGGAAAACATCACTGAGTATAATAAAGTCCTTTTTTTGTATATGTGTGAATCATGCCAATATGTATAACAATGCTTATGAAGCAAAGTGCAACAAAGTATCGTTGGAAAAGAAATGTTAGAAAAGAAATATTCATAAGTGGTAAATGAGATGAAAAATGGAATGATGGTCATGGAAAAATGGAGTGATGATAGTGAATAAAGTCCCCTACCCCCAAATTAACTTGTTGCGTGTCCTCATGCAACGTGGCATAAGTCATAGAAGTGAAAAGGAAAGGGAATTGGATGAGGGAATTTTCCAAATTATTCATTGCTAGCAGTTGAGGAATTACATGATTAAAGTTTAGAAAATAATATACCTCCACTTACCCAAAATGTTGATGAACTATGTAATAGGAATATGGTTGATGCAGCTGCTAGAGCATGGAAGATGTTACTGTTGTAGGATCATGCAAAAAGTAACTGCTACTATAGCTGCAACTGTTGTTGGCTGGATCATAGAATGTGAAGTGGAGGAATCAGAACTGCTACTGAGTGAATCATGGAAAAGAGAAAGTATGAAAGTCGAACTGTGGTACTCTCATATGGATGAATTCATGCCACTGTAACTATTGATAGAGTCATGAAAAAGTGTATAGTATTCTCCCACTACTAAACTTGATGGTACAATTCTAGTCATGCGAATGAATGTGTCGATGTCGAGCATGAAAATAAGTCATTGGATTAGCAACCAATGATGAATGTCATTAACCAATGCAAGGCAACTCATCATTGATGTTAATGAGTGCCAAGGTACCTGAGTACAACTTGCAAAGTGTGAATTAATGAGCTAATGTCGAGCCACTTGCAAGATCTGACGATCAAGGGACATTGATGTATTCCCATGATTGACAGCGAGAGAACTTGCCATCAAGGAATGCAAGCCTCCAGGTACTCAAAATGGGCTCTATTCTATATCCTAGATAAGGTGTTGAGGTCGATGGGGAAAGACTTGTTGAAAGGTGTGCCTTAAGTAATCCCAGATCAGTCAACGCGAGTTCTGATAAAAAGAGTGGTAGGACTATAAATGAAAAGATCTCAGTAGTAACAATGTGCATGGAAAGGAAATGTAGTCATGGAAAGGGAGCTGGATAGTTTTATTGACAAGGAAACCTGAACTAAAAAAGATAAAGAGATGTATGCAACTCAAAAAGATAGGCATGTGCGAGGTCATGAAGGATAATTCAATGGAAGATGGGCTTCAACATAGGGATGACCAATTTTCTTTGAAGGAGAAATGGAGGAATACATTCATGATGAAAATGGGTTTATGAAAAGGTTTATGTGTAACAACACACACCATGATGTGTAAGATGAGAATCAACTCCTTCAAGCAGTCAATAAGACATGTTTTTTTTTTTTTCAAAATTTTTGTGATCTTTGAAAATCACTTCAGCAGCAAATTTGATTGTCTTTGAACCTGTAAAATGTTAGCATTAATGTACAACAAATAGTGTGAGAATATCGAAAACATAAAGTGCAAATATTAGTACTAATACTATCAACCAAATTAAAAATAAATAAAATGTGTCTTTACCAGTTGGTGATAACGCATTTTTTACAATCCTCTTCCTGAATACCTGGTGAAGTGACTTCACAATAATTTTAGCATAAAAAGATAAAAAAACATTATTCCAATGATGTTTTTCAGGAAATGTGAAAATCCATTTGCAATTTGTTTTATTTTTAGAATGTTTGATTTGAGTTATTTATTTATTTTTATAAATGTGATTATTCCTAAATAAACAAAAAAAAAAGTAAACTAGAAAGATTTTGTTTTAGAGTTTTATTTATTTTTTAATTTGTTATATTTATTATTTATTGTTATTTTAAAATTGTATCAGATGGTGCTAAGGTGGAATATATGCATTGACATGGGTTATGGATTTGCCCAAAAACTGGGTTAATCCTGAAAATGGTGGGTGCAAGATTTGAAATCACAAATTTATAGCAACTACAACGCATTACCACTAGACCATGCAAGTTTATTGTGGCATGCAATGGGAATTTAATTTGGCGGAATATGGAAGAAGAAGGTGGTTGAAACAGTGGCGTGGATCCCATGACCTCTGCCCAACAAATTGGATCGCTTAGCCATCATTACAATAACATATTATTTTGATATGAATTTCTTTCAAAATATTTTTATTATTGTTTTTGTTGCAGGTTGCTATAAGAGTGTATTTGCAGTGTGTAACAACGAACATCAAATGCGATTTTATCACAAACGACGAAATGGATTGAGATCAACATTTTCAGGTAGGTTCATATGCTCTGAATGCTTCTACACGTCGAAAACCAACAATACCCACATCACGGTTTTTGAGAAAACTGAAAAATGGATGAAGGTGACTATATTTCTTTCTGGAAAACCGTGTACTATGTTGACCTGCAATTTACTAGGTTTTTATCATAACATAATGCACTTCCTGTCACAAATTCATAAGAACCCAAATCCCACTTTGTGAGATACCTTTAGTTCAATTTCTTCATTTTTTTTATTTGTTTTATTTTTAATTTTTTATTATTTTATTTTAAAGATTTTGTTTTTATTTGCATTCTTAATAAAAAAAAAAAATAAATGAAATTAGAAAAATAGTTAAAGACAACAACATTTTTTTAATTTTTGTTTTAATTTTGTATTATTCCTAGATTTAAAAGAGAAATTTAAACAATTAAAGAAATAAATTTGTTTAGCAAATGGAGATATATAATTTGAAATTGAAGACGGACAATTGGATTGGGCTTTTTTTATTGTCAACAATTTATCATTCCTGAAACATCATAGTCACCCTACTTTCTGATCCTCGCGATCGTACGAAGTGCAAAGGAGAGCATACTTATTCTAGCAAAAAAAACTTGAAAATAAAACCCTACCTACACTATGCTAATTAGAAATAAGAAATTAGTTACGTGTAATCAAACAACCAATGTAGCCATGCACGCAACAGTAACAAACTTTTTTCATCTTTCAATTTAGCAATTGACAGACAGGAATATGTATGAATGTGTGAAATTAGCGGTTGAAACTATAAATTAAAAAAAGAAAAAGAAAAACTAAATGAATCTAACCTAGTACTTGCTTGAAACCAACATTTGATCAGGCTTTCGTAGGTGTAATTTGTCTTACTCGGATCATGTTGTAGCTCCTCGCTATCCTCCTGACCCTCTTGTGCACCTAATGATTCTTTGTTAAACATGCAAGGTTTTTTGTATGTTGATTCTTTGTTCGCCTTGGGAGGAGTGAATAAGCTTTCAGCTGCTGTCAAGATCTCCTCTTCCAGAGAAGAGGAGACCCCAACTTTTGCTAGGATCTGCATAAGCTCTTCCAAGCTTAAATTCATTGTTAAATCATGTTAAAAAGAAAAAAAAGATTCTTACAGCACCCAAAACTGAAATCTAAATGAAAAAAAAATGAATAAAAGAACTCTTACTGAAATGGAAAAAAAATAAAAAATTACTCTTCACAGTTGTGGAAATTAAAACATTCCTGATAGTTGGCAGGGACAGTGAGGAGTCTCCTCTCATGAGCTTCTATGACCCTCAACACATTTAGATCATAAAAATTAAAACTACTTTTGTGTGAATTGAAATTTGCCAAAATTGAAATTACTTCTACCTAGTTGGTAGGGAGAACAGGAGGAGTCTCCTCTCACAAGATTTTATGTCCTCTAACCAACATATCTAGATCACACTTGCAGAAATTGAAACTCATATTGCAGAAATTGAAACTAATCTTGCAAAAATTGAAATTACTTCTACCTAGTTGGTAGGGAGAACATGAGGAGTCTCCTGTCACAAGATTCTATGACCCCTTACCAACACGTTTAGATCACACTTGCATGAATTAAAAAATAATAATAATAATACCTCAATCCATCGTGCTTCCCTGGCAACGACGCCAAAATGTTGGGCTCTAAAGATGTCCTAAAATATAACCTCTATGCATCATCCAAAGGTAGATGTTGGTGCAAACGTTTTACTTATCGCCTATGTAGGTTCTTACCTTCCGTTTTCAATACCTATCCTCCAGAGATGAAATCCCTACAAAGGGACAACAATCATAACAAAGGGAAAAACAATCGTCCTGTTCAAATGAACACCAAAAGGAACAACAATCCTGACAAGGGAATGACAGTCGTTATATTGGGCCGAACTAATGTTGTATTAATTGAGTTGTAGTACTTCCCCAACTATCTAATTTTTCAACCCGAGATTCGTAAACTGACAAAGCACATGCAAAGTATATGCAAGATTGAAGCGGGACTAATCTGATCTAATGTTTAAGCTACAAATGAAATTGAATCATTAATCTAACACATGACTAAAATTGAATCATTAATCTAACACATGACTGAAATTGAATCATTAATATAATAGAGAGCTGAAATTGAATTAATCTAGTTGCATAAATGAAATTAATCTAAGAATGGGAAATTTCCTAAAGGAAGTAATCTAGAAATGGAGAAATACATGAAGGAAAAACAAGTACAACATGTGAAGAGTTGAATGACACAACAACATATGTGAGATCTCACCAATGAA
>JASDQU010754262.1:33485-45575 GCA_032191745.1 Picea mariana | reverse complement strand
ATCCATGTGCATCATTCTTCTTTCCACAAACAACATCTTCATCCAAAGTTGAATTTGTTCTAGAATTCACTTCCTTGGAACTTCTTCAAACTTTATTTCACCCTCAATGAAAGAATCACTATATTTTATAGTGAACTCAATAGTATATCCTTATTTTACTCAAGCAAACAAAAAATCAATAGCTTGACGCCACTTTTTATCTATAACCTTAAAGGTATCAAGCTTGGCTTCATCCCAAACTATTGGCTCCACTAGCAATGCAACCGAAATAACTTTATCTTGTCTCTTTAACTATTCCTCCAACATAAATGGAAATTTTGTAGAGAAGATCTCATGTATGTCCAAGTAAAGATATATCCCTTTCCATTCCTTCGCATCCACTTGCAATCCTTGCATCTCACATAAGGAAAACTCATCTTCTTTCACTTTTATCTAGTCTTGAATATCCTCCTTAGAAGTATGCCCACTCATTTGTTTTCTCCATCGATCTCAACAAGACTTCAGGTCCTAGAAATGGAACCATTTGTTGGGTTTTCCTATGGTCCATGATTTCATGTGTACCATCATTCTTAATGCTGGGGATTTTTAGACCCAAGTTTCACCCATAGTTGTCCAACAAAACCCGAAAGCATTGTCATATAAATCCTTCACCAAGGCCAAGGAAGGTCTCACCCGAGATGCAGAGATGATCATAGAGACCATAAGGTCTTGTAACAAGGATAAGGATTAAACATATAAGGAATTATTGCACTTGGAATCCATGTAACTCACGTATGATAACATATTCAACTCATTCATAAGAGACACACATTATATAATAATTGTGATATCTTTATTACTCGAAGTATTCCATCACATCAAAGATGTACACTTTATTGAACAACTTCCTATGAAAGAAACATAAATTCATTTCATTACTATATAAAAAAATTGAAATACAACACAATGCACCATGTGCCATTAATTAAGACACAAACATGTAGAAACGCTTGAATATATTTAAAAAATTATAGAATTACAATAGCTTGAAAGTGAGCTCTATTGTAGTAGCTAAACTAACTCAAAACTACTAGATTAGCCTATTAGCCAACCA
This sequence comes from Picea mariana, assembly GCA_032191745.1. Lineage (NCBI taxonomy): Eukaryota > Viridiplantae > Streptophyta > Pinopsida > Pinales > Pinaceae > Picea > Picea mariana. Next base: position 44,482 of record JASDQU010754262.1, on the reverse strand, counting down.
ATCAACTAACTAAATCACTCTCATTCTAAGAATAGGTGACATTGAGTTGCCCTTTAGGTATAAACATCTAGTGAAACCATGGGTACGTAAGGAGATATCTCAATTCGACACATACTTATTCATCAATGGGAGGATGTATCACATTTCTCCATCGTCCTTACATGGGTTGGGGATATTTTCCATGGATGACATAAAAGTCAAATATGGCATTGTCACTAAATTGATGGAGTATGTCAGACCATGCTACAAATAAAATAATTGGTTGATGTTGGTTAGATATACGCGAAGTATGTATATATACAGAGTTGTTGCAAATTATATACAACTAGTAGACAACAATCAAAACAAAGGGGTGACTCTGTATATTGATGGAAGGCCAAAAACTTTCAGAAATGTTGTGGGATTTATAAATAGTACTCGACGAGGCACAACAACTAAGAAATGGAATTGCATATTTGAAGGGTGTGAAGGAAATCATATATTTGCATGTGCATCAAAATCAATAGTTGCATGTGAAGAGTTGTTGATAGATTACAATTTGAATCGAATAGTTGGAGGGGATGATAATACAGGGGTAATATCTTATATACCATTTAACTTGACCTTTAATCAATAACTCTTGTTATTTATTCTTTTGCATTGTTATATACCATTTAACTGAACCATTTGAATTAATTTTCTTGCTTCTTGTATTGTGGTAGAGTGATCATGCTCATATGCCTACATGGTGAGGCATCTCTGAATAGGTAGACTTCAATGTAATAACGATTTTTATTTTATTTTATAATAGTTGTTAATATGATTACAATATATAATTTTTTTTTATGTTACAATTATTTTCATAAATTGTTTTGATGGATTTATTGTGTCAAGGTGCCCGTGGAAAGACACTTGCAGACACATCCATCCAAGGTGATTGTGGAAAGTCTCCTACAACTACATCCATCTAGGGTGACTATGGAAAGTCACCCACTATGTCGCACTAGGTAAATGTTAATAGTAACTAAATATTATTATAATAACTAAATTTCTTTAATGTTCAAACTAGTTTCCTTAATTTTATTGTTTGATGTTTGTAGTCCACAGTTGATGTAGATGGTGAGGTGACTGAGGAAGGATTTTTTTATTTTACAAATGCAATGGAAACTTTTAGGAAGGATCTAAAAGGGGGAAACATAGAATTACTTGCTCTGATTAGCAGAAGAGCCATGACGAAGGATATCCACACAAGAATTAATGAGCTGAAAGCTCAAATACATTCTTATGGGTAAGTGGAATCTTTACATGATTTTATCAGCTATGACATAGATTCATTTATGATTTTTAGTTTTATATTTTTTATATGATATGATAAAGTCAAGTATTCTTTTTGTAGGATTTTTTAAAACCTGAGAGTGGACAACCTACATTCACATTCTTTAAAAATTCACATTCTTTAAATTTGTTTACTTTCTTTCATTGTTGTACTTTATTTGTTCTTGTTTCTTTCATATGGTAGACTATGGTTTAATGTTATGTAAATCCAACTTTTGAAGTATGGTTTTCATGATTTAGATCTATTTTTTTATATATCTTTGCCACAACCATTTGATCTAGAAATTTGCACACATTTTCTATAAATTTCCAACAATAGGGGAAATCCTTCTTCTTTCCCTCTAATGATCCCAAATATTCCTTTAGCCATTAATGTTTCTCCAAGCTATGCTAAATAGTGATGGATTATTATATACGTATTTTTCAGGGTACTTATGTCACAATAGTTATGATATGCTATTCTCTTCCTGAGAATCATGGTGAAAAGGAAAAGACTACTTCATTAATTAAAAATTATTTATATTTATAAAAATTACGAGTCACCTAGATTGTAATGGCAACTAACCAATAACCATTTATATCCCTCCTTAAGCTCTCACACCATCCTTTGATTCATTAATTACAACGAATCGAGATTGTGAGGCCCTTCATGTCAAAGCTACTTGAAAAATATAGCACGGCCTTTAGTTTCAGTCCCATCTTCATAATTCCCTGATATTTCCTTGGGAGATAACTCATCCTTTAAATAAAGAGGCATGAATTTTGATAATAATTTATATATAGTTCTACATTGAGCTTCAGCGAAGATAAATTGTTCAAATTCAAAATCTATCCATAAACTCATAGTACACTAGCTTGATTTAGGGAATGCGAAGTTTGGTATCAATCAATATTCCATTCTGACAACATGTTATTGGAAAAACATAAATGAGGCGTCTCACATAGTAGTAGTAATAGTACAAAGCTAAAATGGGATATCATAGGTTCATATGTACTTAACCTTAATAAAAACTAATGCTACCCATAGCATTATTATTAGTGATCTCAATAGTATGTAATCTTGGAAGATTGTCAACTTCTTTCAAATTGGTTTATAAATTGTTTTATGAGCATCTACAAAAAAATATCATGTCTTTGTTGTAAATCCATACATCTCGTGTACTACTTAAATCTATATGATCATATATCAATAACCAAATGTATGGTTAGTTATCAAAAGAACAATGTTTGGTTACATATCAAAAGAAGATTTAAAAGCAATTTACTAGTGAATGAGATCATATTAAGATAAAGCCTTTATCTTATCCTCCCAATGGGATGATCGATGAATGGTTAATAGTGGTGGATTTAAATTCATAATTAGAATGTAAATAGATGGGTAGTGGTGGATGAATATATTTGAGTTCACATTAAAGTTTATGGTTAAACAATAACTTTAGTTAAAAAATTTAAATATAAATATAAATTATTTAGAAAATATTAGCACTAAAATTTTGAAAAATATTATTAAACTTTATTTTATTATAATAATATTATTTATCAAAATAAAATTCCACTAAGTCACCATCTTAAAGGAATAACTAAATATATTTTATTATTATTTTTTTAATTAAAAAACTAAAATATAAATATAAATTATTTAGAAAATTTATTAATATTTTTTTTTTCAAAAAGATTATTGAACTTTATTTTAATATAATAATATTATTTATCAAAATAAAAGTCCACTAAACCACCATCTTAAAGGAATATTTAAATATATTTTATTATTATTTGGTACTAGAATATTTACCATAAAACCTCTCCCAAATCTGTAATAGGGTAATGGGTGGCCAAACATTTTTAGATTGTTGGAAGTTTAACAACCAGAGCATCATAAGGGTAACAATCATTTCTGCCAACCACCTAAGCTACATTCAATGGACATATATCCAACATCTTATCCATAAAATGCAATCAAATACAATAATTGATAATACTATTGCAAGTTCAAATACAAAAGCCTGTAGGGTATCTACATCTTATCCCTTATCGGTTATCCCACAAATAAGGGGGTCTCAAACACCAATTTGGTGTGGGCTTGGATGTGACCTTAAAATAACATTATTATCATCATCATTATTAATGACTTTTACCTATTATTATTTTAAATGGCTATAAATTTGAGGGTGGAGAGGATCCCTTGTCCCACCAACAAGGAGGTCTCATACAACAATTTGGTGTATGGATTGCCACTTACTTTAAAATAAAAATATTTTCATTATTATTATCAAAAATTTCTATTAATTATTATTTTAAATACCTATAAATTTGAGGAAAAGAGGGTCTCTTATCCCATTGGGTCTGATACACTAATTTGACGAATCAATGAATCATGATATTAAAATAAAATTAATATTATTATTTACTTTAGTATTATTAGTGTAAATACCTATAAATTGTTATTTTAAATGCCTTTAAATTTTATTTGAGAATTTGAGATCGAACTTACGAGCGTTCTTGAGGTAGTATTTATGTTGGGATGATATTGCACGAGTGAATTAAGAATCGAGGGTGTTTATGCACTTTTGGAGTTCTAGGGTATCTTCTACTGAGACCTACATAGCAGTATTGTAGAGTTACTTTGTAGTTCCTCGACTGCGTTATGGACGGCAAAGAAAAATGCGGAACAATGAGAAGCTCTGAACATCTCTGTGGAAAAGCGACGAAGCTGACTACCGAGTCACAGCAGGGATGTCCAAGCGATCTACAACCACTTGAGCTTAGGAAAGAGCGTTGGAGATTGCACGTGCCAAATGAATGTAGACAACCGTTACATGACCTTAGTAAAAGTTTGGACTTGAAATCTATGGGAGCTGGGGTGGATTGGATATTACCATCTCAAACGAAGAGATTGATAGAGCCGACAGAAGAGCTGGGCTTTGAGAAGGGTGGACAGACCCTAGATTGGCTAATATCAATGGCGACGAAGCCTGTGTTAGAGCTAAACAAATTATTGGGTTCGGAAGATAGCTCAAAAGCTATAGCGTTGTTACTGGAGCAGCCGACTACCATACAATTGTTACTGGAGCAGTCCAGTATTGCCGCAAGAAAGAAGGAAATTTCTCCCACTTTATCATCCCCCATGAACACCCCTTCTCAGCTTTCAGCGGAACAATTTCAGACATCCACTTTCCAGCATCCAGGAGGAGCCCGAGATCATCGCAGGAACCAATCACAAACTCCGTACCTGGCAGGAATGCCAGTTGAATTAGGAGTTTACAAAAGCGATATTGTCTCTGGAGACACAATCCTGCAGAATCTCGGTAACCAATACTTTGATTGAGCCTTTAATGAATCCAGTGATCAACCAAGGAATTGCGCCACAGAATGAATTTGAATTTGAATTTGAGAATACTCACGACTGGAACCAGAGCCAGGGTGGTACTCAAATGGTAGGAGCTCACGGAGGACCACCATCAGAAGAGCAGGGTAAACAATATGACTGATCCAGGCTTTCACGAGATTAATTTAACCTCTCCATAAATATATATATTTTTTTCCATATTGTCAATGTTTTTCGATTATATTTATTTTGCATGTTGTAAAAAAAAAAAAATTCGATTATAAATTTTTGCATATTGTCAATTTTTTCTATTATAATTTTTCTCATATTATCCATTTTTTCCGATTTTGCAGGTCCTAAACTGTATGCAATTTGGGGATAATTGAAACAGCTTATAATGTAGTAGGTCATCTTAGTGGGCAGAGAATTCTAAAAGGCACATTCACTAGCATTATAATATATGTAGTCTTGATTACATTTTAAAGCTTCTACCTATTTGCTATGTGAAAACTGCACTGTGTGGTATTTGGTAAGTCAAAAAAAAGATTGCAATGATTTGAAACTCTACCATTTTGTAAGTAGTATCATTATTTGTTTATCTCTCTGCATATTTTGTATTATTGTTTTTGTTTTTTTTATATTGAAGCTTATGTATTATCATTATTTGTTAGTAATATCATTAGTTGTTAGTGCATTTATGATAACGAGTGCATTCTTCTGATCGTGTTAGTAATATATTTATTGGTTATTTTTTAGAATTTAAATTTTGCATTGCATTATCATTTTACAATATATTATCATTATTTAATTATATTGTGGGGTTTAAAGTTATTTTCAATATTATAATATATATATATATATATATATATATATATATATATATATATATATATATATAAAAGAAAAGATTTTGTAGAATTTAAAATATTCTAAATTTCAAAAAATTATATTTATTGCTTTGATGTCCTTTGTTTGAAGAATATTTAAATTGCAATACACTTAATTTTTTTGTGGTGTTTTAAAACATTCTTAATGTATCTAAATACATTATCTGTCAACACGTTCTTTAAGATACTCAAATCTGCATAGTGATTTGAGTTCATGTACAATGTGTCTTTATCTGTTCATCCTCGCCAATTTCTCCTTGTTTGCAAAGTAAGCTTAGAGTTTCTACTTTAATTATATGTTTTCATCTCCTTGTTTCCACTATTAGAATGAGAAGTGAGTTGAAAATGACAAAAAAATGTTATTTTATGTATACAAATTTCCTTTTGGGGTATTTATCTATGTATAAATAACCATCTTGCCATAACCTCATTTTTTTACTAGGTTATTGGCACAACATGTCTAATATTCTTTTTTTTGTTGAATGACCAATGGTGCATCTAACATATTTTGTTCAATTATGTGTTTTTTTTATGTACAAGTTTGTTTAAATCTTGAAAATCTTGAGATGCAATTTTTTATTACATTGTGCCTATATACATTATTTTGATAATATATTTAATAAATTTGCATAATTCTCATGTTGTTAAATATAACATATTTTGTTCAAGTATGTGTTTTTTTATGTACAAGTTTGTTTAAATCTTGAAAATATTGAGATGCAATTTTTTCTTACATCGTGCCTATATACATTATTTTGATAATATATTTAATAAATTTGCATAATTCTCATGTTGTTAAATATAATATACTAATTTTTTATAGCATCATATATAATATACTATTTTTTTATAGCATCATAGAATAAGGGATATGTATTTGAACTCCACCTCTACTAAGAACATGTTTTTAACTCTTTCAACTTTATTCCAATATTTCCTGAAGAGTAGCTTCCTCAATTTCAAACCTTGTAGTTGAATATTTTTTCATTTATTTTTCATGAAATAGAGGGTATTCCTATCGTGTATAACCTCTTCCTCCACACAAGAGTTCAATTATAACTACAATTCAATTTAAGACCAAGGAACTTGTAAGAAGGAACTATTGATTAAGGTTGGTTGTCATTGATGTCAACCCTTGAAGAAAGCTCCGTAGCACAAAGGTTTAGGTAATGGACCCAATATTGTTTGATATAAATATGAGTCATTATTGTTTTTTCCTGGTTGATAAGAAGCAAATATGGATGAACTCCAAAGTGGTCCCCTCATGGTGAAAGCCCTCACGGGAATTATGTGGAACGTCACATAATTCCTCATGGTTAGAGAGTTATGGCCATGTGAAGTTGGAGACCCCAGGTTTGGGTAATAGACCCAAGTTTGTTTGATGGGTAACGGTATGAGTTATAATATATTTTCAGATAATACTATTCTATATGGATATTACATGTCATTCCATTTCTGGTGGTATGTATAATGTCACATAACTCCTCACGGTTTGAGAGTTATGGCCTTACGAAATTGGAGGACCCTCATATGTCATTTAGAAGCCCTAAAAGGTCAAAGTCGTCAAAGTGGTTTAAGAGATTTTAAAAGGTAAATAATAAAGTGAAGCGATGAGTGTATTATAATTCAAAGTGAATACAAAATAAATTGTTTCAATAATAAATTTAATGGAGAAATTAGAAGTGGACCGAACCCTAAAATAAGGAAAGTGGGCCAAGTGACCTACAAGATGTTTTTAAGGAAGCTACTTGGAGAGTATAAATAAGAGGCAAGGATCTCTCATTTGAGTTACACTTGAGCATATTGAATATCTATAAGTGTCTGAGATAACCAAGGATATCTAATCCGAAATTCTAAGGAAAGTGAAGAAAAGAAGGCTGAAATCCAAGGAAGGATAAATTCTTTTGATGGTGCTTTCTAAGGTATGTTATTTACAGGTCATCTCACCATTTTCTCTATAACTTTATTTTATATAAGAGTCAGACTGTGAAATTGATATTCAAGTGAGAAAACATATCCAAGTATTTGTGGTAAAAAATATATCTTGTGGGTTGTTGTATTTTGGGAGTTACACTCCATGGAAAATAGGGTTTGTGGCCAGTCCTGAAACTAGTCAAAAGTAGGTGTTTCGGGTAAAAACATCATAACTTATTCATAATAGATCCAAATTCTGTGAGACCAAATGTGTTGGTTAGGGGACAGTCTGTAGTATTCTTTGTAACAGTTTTAGATCAATTCATCAAATATTTTCTGTGGGGCACGCTCTACAAGGTCACTCTCTAGAATAAGCCACAATTCAACAAGGTATGCCATTTTTTCTATAACTCCTTTTCTGAGAGGTTCCAAACAGTGAAACTTGGAGGAATTGCATAAAACACACTGAGTAATATTGTGTATCAGTTTCATATATTTATACATTACAAGCTCAAAGTTATGATTACTTCAAGTTAGGGTTGTTGACTAATCCAAAACTAAGCATGTGAGACTAAAGAAAAGTTTGATGAAAAAGCTAGTCTCTTGTTTTTAAAGTTAAGGAAGGTTTGTAGGAATGTGATCATATACACCAGGTCTATTACAGAGCTACAAATCACATTTATATGATGAAATTGACGAGGGCTTTTGATTGTGGTACATGTTGAGTACATGGTTGAGACAAGTAGTTGATTAGTTGGAGCACATACATGAGGTGTATAGTTGATGATGTTGGTACATATAGATGAGTCATAGTTGATGAGTAGTTGACACATGATTGGTACATACTTGGTACATGGTTGGATGCACTTGTTTATGGTACAGGTTGATTACAGCTTGGTGCATGGTTGATTCACTTATTTATGGTACAGGTTGATTACAGGTTGAGGTACAGGTTGATGCATGGTTGATGCATGGTTCATATTAATTGGTACAGGTTTACAATGGTATATCTCACAGTGATAGTGTGACAGTGGTTCCATCATTCTACTTCTACTTCAGGGTGGCAAGACGAGGCAAGGACAGATGGTTGTAGCCACCTTTCGATCGTAGCTAGAGAACATTGGGGGTTGTAGCCTCCTTCTAGTTGTAGTCAGAGAATTGGGGAGCTGGAGCTTCCCTCAGGTTGTAGCTTGAGAAACTAGGGGGTTGGATCCTCCTTCCAGTTGCAGCTGGAAAACAAAGAAAGTTGGTGGTTCCAATGAATGTAATTCTTCAAGACATATAAGAAAAAGAATTCTTTGGTTTTCTCCTGATTTGGGTTTCCACGTGTTATCGTACAGTTTGTAGATAGGTCAGATGGCTAGAAGATAAAGGCAAAACTGGCGTAACAGGAACCTACCCCACCCAATGTCACCTCAATGGGGAGGTTCTTTCTCTTTAGGGATGTTAGGCCCACGGGAGATGTCCTCAGTAACCTAGGGTTTTGAAGAGGCAAAGGTATAAAGTTCAAAGTAAAATTCCCTCCTCATAGGTTACCACCAAGATCAGATAGTCTGGCTAAACAACCAATAAAGAAGTGTAGCCCAAAATGAGAACACCTTCTCGGAACAAGACAATAGAAAAACAATATATGGAGGATATAATTCAATGGGTTAGTACTTCATATAACTATCTGATATCAATAGATTAGCAATTATAACAATCGATATCAATGAGATCAGTGTTAATTAATATAGCAATGGAGCAATATGGATTCATCAATAAATATTGAGATGATGTATCAAACAATGTATTTAATCAATCCCTTACTCAATAAATGCTTTAAAACACCATCTAATTGCTTATCAATAGAAAGTGTTGTGTCAAGATGGAATAACCAAGTGTGACGTCAACCTTATTAGGGTTAGTAGTTAGTTAGGGTTTCAAATTTATAAAAGTTTTAAGAGTTGTTTGACCACTATCACTTCAATGTTGGAGACCTGAGATCAGTGCCTAAGGCTAAATGGAGTCAATTTAAGAGAGGGAAAAAAGGTTGAAGGAAATAGGCTAAGGACTAGAGGGAAGGGTTCTGATGTGCTACAATGGCAGGGCCCCAGAATCAAAACCCTAGGGGAAAGAGGCTCACTCCGGTGTTTCTTAAGAAAGGCCTCATGCTCTTTCCTCCTTCCTTAGGTTAAACTAAGAAAAATAGCTAGCATAGAAGATAAGCCAAGACAAGAGAGTGAGGTGAGGGAGAGTGTTGCAATGGGAAGTCCCTATCACCAAACCCTAGAAGCAGGACGACCCTAGGTGTAGATAACCTAGGCCTAGGACGTCTCCTCCTTCTTAACTCTTAAAAGAACAACTAGCATAAGGGAAAAAGTAAAAGGAGTGTAGCAATGGCTAGGCTCTTCCTTCCCTCTTCAATGGCTGAAAAATTCTTTTTTAGTGGACATGAGACAAGAACCTACTTGTGTGTTTTTCCCCTAGGGTTATAATAAATGAAAGAATATAAGCCTACAACCATTCAATTAAGAAGTTTTGCAGAAAAAACACTTACATATTATGAAGAAATAGCATTGCAAACCCTAGTTGTAAACCTTCCTTCAAGAGAAATGCCAAAATTATCAAGAAAATCCTTCCTTCAACAAGTGCGCCTCACTTAAAAGATCAAATACCCAACAAGGGCACAAAAATCAGATCTCACTATGAGAGTGAGTTATGAGTTATGTCAAAATGAGGATAAAACTCCTCAATATATACTGTATCATGACCTTTAATTAAATTTTAGGTCATAAAATCAACCGACAAGGATTTAAACCGAAATTATATTGTTTTTACACTAAATTGTCAAATCAAATCCCTAACTGAGCATTAGCAAAATGTCAATCCCTACTGAGGGAGCTGTTAGCCCCTTTTTAGGGCAAGTACAGCACAAAATGACAAAACATTGGCCCTCTTTGGGCCTCCCAATCATGCCACACGTGGCAGCTGCCTTGTCAAACTGTCGCACGCTCAAGGTGATGTCAATGCCTCCTAAGTGACATCCTGGTCCATCAAAGGGAAACGTTCCACTGGAAGTGGGTCAACCCCCCTAGGCCAGGCTCAACCAAGGTGTCCCTGGTGGAACATCCTTCTGCTTCTCAGGTGAAAAAGATCAATCAAGCACTGTCCTGTCTCTACCCCTGATGGGGTCTCATAAACCATCTAATGGGCTCTTCAGCCCCATGGAGGTCCGAACTAATCATATCCCCATGTGTACCTGTCCACATGGTACCTATCCGTTCGACATGGTCCTGCACATCAAAAACTTCTCCCTCCATGGGCTCATTAGTCATAGGGATCATAGCAATGTTAATCACGTCTCATCATTAATATTATCAGACATATGCATAAAAACCCTGATATATCATCCAACAGCTCAAAGATATTACAAAGACCTACAATACAAGGCTGAAGAAAAAAAACAAGACACCCTATTGGGCTAGTATCCATAAGGAAAGGAAAGTCTACAAGGGGTATCATCCAAGCCATGTAAAACGAGGTGATGTGGACAAGGGATGTCCAAACATATGGGT
>JASDQU010754261.1:7254-20734 GCA_032191745.1 Picea mariana | reverse complement strand
CCTGTCGTTGGTCATTGTCCATATACGAAACATACTTGACCAGTTCCATAAACCTGATCTCATATTCTTCTACAGTTCTGTTCCCTTGGACTAGGGCATGAAATGCCCCTACTTGTTGTTCCTCATAGTATGCTGGTAGATATTTCCTTCGGAACCTCTCCTCGAAAAGTTCCCAAGATAATGTGTCTGGGGTAAGGTGTAGTTGTCTTTCTAAGTTGCCCCACTAGTTCAAGGTGATATCTCTTAACTGGAAAATTGCAATCTTTGCCTTTGAATTGGACGCATAGTCCCTTAAGGCAAAACACCTTGTCATGCCTTCCAACCATGCTTCCGCACGTTCACTGGCACGACCCCCGGCAAAATCTGGAAGTTTGATCTTCTGCAACTCCCTTGTGATGTCTTTAGGTGGAAATTCTCCCCTTGAGTTCCTTGATGCTTCTGGATTACCCGTCCTGGATGGTGGGAGTTCCACTTCAGTCCCTACTGGTTGGCGCCCCTTTAAAGTTTCATTTATGGCTTCCAACGAGCGTAGTATGAGGGCTAGTTTGGGTGATGGTGGTGGTGGTGGTGGTGATGGCATTGGTGGCATGGGTGGCACCCATGACAACGCTCCCCGACCTTGACCTCTTCGAGTCCTGGCCATCTGGTATGACTTAACCTACATCACCCAAAGCTATCATGGTGAGTTCCATGACGTTTCAAATTGGTGCTACTTAAACTCAGAAACAGGGTTAGGCGTAAGTTTTCTTTACTTGTTTGTAAACAGACATTACTCCATCAGGGGAATTGGCTAGGTTTTGGGTTAGGATTAAGCATCTAAGCTTGGTCAACATCAACTTTAAGGTAGGCTAACCTTACACTTAAATAAATACTTAATTAATTTAAGTAATTTTCAACCCAATTAACCTTTCATTAATTTATACTAACTTAACCTTATTTATATATAAAATTATTTATACCAAGTTATTTAATTTATTTTATATTATTCTTAATAATTTATAATATATATAAAAAAAAATTAGTTTAAACGTGCACACAAAATTCAGGCATGCATGGGTTCCACGTTCTCATCTAGCTTCCTCAAGCTCCCTCGTATCTAACCTCATCATTCTCCACCTGTCAGCCTTTCAACTCTCTATGCGTCCTTCCTCTGTCCCACTCTCTCATCCGCTAGGACTTGCCTCGCAGCAGTCTTTGTCCATCATAGCTCTGCCTCTGCTCTGCTCAGAGGTTTCCAGAATATCCCTTTCCATGGCTCACGTCCTCACCATCGTTCTGAGCACTTCGCTAGCGCTGGTTAATGTTGTATATGCTCCAATTCGTTTTGTAGAAACAGAGTATATTGAGGTGGCCACTGACAAGATCCAGGACCTGGAGTCCAGTTTCCTTGAAATATTGGGAATCAATCCCCTGTTTGTACACCTTGGGAGCTCGCCCTCAACTATGGTAAGGGTACGATTCAGTCCGCCAGTTTTGCATAGTTTCAGTACCTTCATGAAGAACGCGGGGTTATTCGAATTAAGAATTTGCACAAGCCATCCTTACGCCGTGGTAATGAATGGTAAATTCCTCTTTTGAACAAAATGATTTGCTTGTAATTCTCGTTATGTCTGAATTTTGGTATTTTGCTTCCAATTCATTTCGTTTATCTATATAAATTTATTCGTCTGTGCATGTATGTTGTTTTACATGTAAATATATCTAGTTTTATGGGTATACAGGATCGTTTACATTCCACTCATCTGAGCCGAAGTGGCCCCCTTTAGATTTCCCCTGGGATTCACTGTCAAATGTCCCAATCCACAGGCCTCATCTTCCCGCGTCATTGCCTCTGCACCTTTTGTGACTTATTTCCGACTCTATATCAAAGTTCAGGGTTTCAGAATTTTCACTGTCATGATCCCCTTACCTCTCCAATTCCCGATTCGCGATGGGCTCAGTTTCTAAGAGTTAGCCCCTTACTGACTATACCTTGGTCTATATGACCGTGTTCACAAGACCGTGGCCACTTATTTTCCTATCGAGACTTTGTGCTTAACTTTCCTGATGGGTTCTTTTCTTTGTTAGACCCTTACTATGCACTTGGCCCATATGACCTGCCTCCGTGACCGTGGCCTTGAATCTCCCTATCGGGATTCGGGCTTTCGACGTTTGCGATGTCAACGAATGCATGTCCTTAGGATTCCCGATCCCCCGATCTCTGATGCCACCTGTCGTTAACTCCCGGCAAGGTTGGAACTTCCAACACCTGTCCTCACTTAAACACTATGGTTGTGGGACCCCGTCGCATTTCGGGATTTCACGACTTCTCCAGTCGTGATTCCTTCATGTGCGGGAAACCCGAAATGCCGAAATCCTGACTCCTTCAGATCCTCGAACACGTGTCCCTTGGATCAACGGCTATGATGATGTCGAGAATTCGCATATTGCAGTTTCATAATGCAAGGGTTTTGTGTCCTTGAAATCCTCGATACGCTGATTCCCGTTATCCCTATGGGGCCAACCACCGATGATTCTTGATGGTTGCCACCTGTTCTTCAGATGGACGGTTCAGATCTCGTCGGGAAATCGCGTATCGCGATTTCATTGTGTAAGAGTTTCAAGACTCTAGAAACTTCGATATGCCGAACTCCGACTTTCTGGGATCTCTCACCATGCATCCTCGCTGATGGATAGTGTTGATCCTGTCGGAAAATCACGGATCACAATTTCCTGTTGCGAGCATTCCATGTCCTCGAAAACCCCGATATCTCGAACTCTGGTTGGCTGACAGCTGGCCTCCACTAGGCCTTTGTCCTCCTTCTCTACCGTGACGACAGCTGGCCCCCACTCATCAGAGTTTTGGGACTTACGATGTCCTGAATTCCTTGTCCCCAGGGACTCTGATTTCCCGATATGCGACTTTCGTCTAATCCCTGACACCTGTCCCGTGTGAACGAATGGCTCTTCTTTGAGATAATGATTAATTTGCATGAAACATTACGTAATGTAAAAATTTCTCTCTTTGGCACGTTTGAAATTGTATATGGGTCTATGGTTCTTGAAATTTTCACATTATTACAATCATCGAGGCTTAATATAGGCAAATAGTTCACACTATTCCTGTGCAGTACAAGTCTACTAAATTTCCTTTTTCCGACTGTGCATCGACAGTTCCTCATTTAGGTAAGTTCAAGGTGAAGTAGGCCTTTTCAAGGTCTAGAAAACGTCTTTTGCATTTTATTTAGTATATTTTGTGTAGTTATTAATTCTTACCAACTTGAAGCCTTAGACAGAAGTTGCCCTCAACATTTTTATTGATTTCGCGTGTCTGTTCTACCCGAAAATTCATTGACAAGCATTGCTCAGTTAAAATTAAGTTATCAATTCTCATTTCATGCTTAATAGCTTTTTTGGGCTGCTTTAATGGTAGCCATTTTGTGAGAAGTGATCCTTCAAGCTATCTGGTTCACTGCTGCTAATTTAAAGGGTGTTCCATTGAATGTTCAGACTAAAACTGTAGTGATCATACATGATCCAGTTACAGGGTATTACCTAAAGTTGTTGCTTGCGATATATGAGATTATTTGCTTGGATAACTTAGGGGTACTACCTGAGTATATTTTCGGATACTGTATTAGTCATATCAGGTCAAACTGAACGTGTTTCTCTTACAGGTTAAGCGTGGCTGGAGTTAATCGTTTGGGATTTTGGCCCTTAGGCCCCAGATTTCAAACTAAGATGCTCTAATACCATATGTAATGCCCATATACTTCTAGACATCACTAAGATTCATAAACAATTCTATTTCGTAAACTGAAAATTTAACTTCTTAACATAATACTGATTCTCATAACAACAACTTAGATTTATCACTAAATACTGATTTCATGACAGAAAGAAATAATTACATAACTTAACAAGTACCTAGATCTGATGCTAATTTCTGTTCCCTCCTTGCCTTTTTTCTGCCTTTCTGCTCCCTGCTACACAGATCAATCCTGCCACAAATAGAAAATAAATGCCCAAAACTACTGTCCTCCCTGCCAACTAGGAAAACTACCTAGCTCCAGGATATCTACGGATATCCTGGCCATCCACGCCCAAAACCTCCAGCAACTCAGTGCCTCCCCTGATCAAAAGTCACAGTCTAGAACACTCTGTTCCTTGCTCACAGCAAGCCAACAGTCCACAAAATATCACAGGCTCACAGCCAATACCACAGTGCATAGAAAATCGCTGCTCACAGCAAAACATAGAATCTCTGCTCACGACAAAACACAACCGTCCATAGCATCCATTCCGTCCCCTCCCGTCGAATGGTGCGCACATCCCCCTCTTCCCATCCCTTATTCCTCCCTGTCGACTCACGCACTTACTCCTTCAACCACCCTCCATCCTCCGTCCTTCGTCAAGAGTTAATGTTTTATCTTCTCGGGATCCATGGCTATCCCTCTCTGCATACGCCACCATTTTATAACATTTTCATTGATCTTTTAAATTATAATTCTCGGGTCATTAAATGTGGTTTTTAGTTAGAGTATTACTTACTTAATCAAAATCATTTTCTTTTAATTAATTTTACTTTATAATCTTTAATCGTTTATCAATTAGGGTCGTTACAATAAGAAAATTTATAACGCACCACAAAAGGTGCAATTTCATTATGGTTTAATATTACATAAAAGTTACATAAAAACAATACAATAAGACTAACTAAACCTCTTTATTTCTTTATGGTTTAATATTCAACATATTCTAACATATTAACATGACTAACTAAGCCCCTTTATTTCCTTATAGTTTAATATTCAGCATATTGTAACATATTAACATGGCTAACTAAGCCCCTTTATTTCCTTATAGTTTAATATTCTAACATATTAACATATTCAAGAATTTTATTTTATTTTAATATTAATATTGTTTATATAAATATAAAATATTAATATAATATTTATATTGATTTTTTATTAATATTATCTATATAAATATATAATACTGATTACATAAAAATATTTTTATGTATATAATATTATATTATATAATTTTTTATTAATATTGATTATATAAATATATAATATTAATTATTTCAAAATATTTATTTTTTTTCTAGGTTAATGTATTTAAATATTATTAAATAATTATTAATTATTCTACATCATAAATTCATCTTAACATCATATTTTTTTGATAATGATTGAATTCCCAAACATGCAAAAAATCAACCAATCAAAGTCAATAATTAAAGTCAACAGTACGATAGGTGAGTCAGCATCTCTTTATGATGACGTCATCATGTTGATCTGGCATCACCAGGAGGTGACACATGTCACTCAAATTCGACGTTTTTGGGCTAAGTTGGCACTTGTATGAATTTGACATGTGACATTGTACGGATGACACATGACAATTCGTACATGATGTGACCCAATGAAAGGCTGACACGTGGCACGTGGCATATTCTAGATTTTTGTTTTGGTGCCTTCCTTTTATTTCGTTCAATGCCTAAGTGTGTAGGCCCCTTTATTTCCTTATGATTTAATATTCAACATATTTTCACATATTAACATATTCTAGATTTTTCTTTTGTTGTCTTTCTTTTTATTCAATGCCTAAGTCTTTCTTTTCATTCAATGCCTAAGTCTTATCATCTTTTGATATTTCCCTTATTGAAAAATTTTAAAGTTTACTTTAATCAACGTTATTTAAGGATTTTCTTTGAAAATTTATAAAGTTCACTTTAATCAAAATCATTTAAATGATTTTCTACTCATTCCCATGTATTTTCATACACAATACATATGGTTTAATATTCAAGACATTCTAAGTTTTCTTTTAATCTTGATGTTTCCTATTTTTTCATCCAATGCCTAAGACTTATCATCTTTTATTGAAAATTTTATAAGGTTATTTAAAGTATTTTCTCTTCGTTCCACATTTATTTTTCATACATAATACAAAACTCTTTGTGTATGTATTTCTTGTTTTATATTTTATATTTTGTAACATGTTTTTAGTAAAAGCATAGCGTTTTCATCCTTGAACATTTTCTTTCACACACCTTGTTTCCACATTCTACATTAGATATCTATGTAGATTTAGAGGTCTCATCACCATTCAATTCACCAATTTCCACAATTTAGACCTACTTCACACATTCTACATCTCACATGAAAGTTTCATGTAGATGCAAAGAACCTATGTATCTCTCCCATCACCTGCACCCCACATGAATTTTTCCATGCAAATCCAAAGAACCTATTTATCTCACCCCTCACTTCCATATCGCCTTGAATCCACCAATGAATTAGTTTTTAGATGTGATCATGGAGGTTCATGTGATCCACTTATTCCATTGTTCATGTGTTTTTCCCATTTTTTGTTTAAATTTTGAAATGCATAAGGTTCTCCTTGAAGGTGTCAGGTCGCCTCA
The DNA here is from genome assembly GCA_032191745.1 of Picea mariana. NCBI lineage: Eukaryota > Viridiplantae > Streptophyta > Pinopsida > Pinales > Pinaceae > Picea > Picea mariana. Next base: position 14,319 of record JASDQU010754261.1, on the reverse strand, counting down.
TCATTTCAACAAATTTGATAGCAATGAAAAATGGTTAAAGTATTTAATGGTAGTAGAGTCCATTTAACTAGATATTTTTTGATTTTTTGTCCTTGAAATTACATATAAAGGATTAAAATTATGAAGGAATTTGTTTGTATTTGGGATGTATAAAAGATTTTGATAGGAGAAATATATGGTATGTAAGATTAAACTTGAGCCATTCCTTAGAGATATTGTTAACTCATTAGCTTGAGAAAATAAAGACTACCATTGGACTGCAACATACAAATGATATTTACAATTGGAAAAAGAGGAAAGAAGTTTTTGGAGAATCAAAGGTTTATGTATATTAGAGAGCTAGTATTCCATGAGAGTGGTTGTTTCTAAAACCAAAATTACAACATTTAAGCACAACTAAGTATAGATCAACATACATAACATTGTAAGAAACCAAAAGAATCATGTCACACTCCTCCAAACTATAATCCCTTAGGATTATTATACTATGAGTCATATATCCAATTATTATTCCTATGCTCTAAAAAAACCATTTTCACCCAATTTGTGCACTTTTTCCACTAGTGTAATTTGACTAGAAGGTGAACTTCTATCAACTTGCAAAGAAAAACATCTCAGGAAACAAGGAAAATTTTGTATGAGGAGATGATAATATTCATGATGGTGAACAAAAATAAATTTTCATATAATCAATTTGTTTCTCCAATAAGATTCTACAACAATCTGGAATTGACAACTTTTTCCCTATTACAATTTCTCGAGACTTGGAATTTTTAGCAAAATTGGTTATCTCCCAAACTAAGAAATTTTGGAAAAACTTCGCTAAATCAAACTTGTCTAGATTCATGATCAGGTAAAATGTTAAGAAAATCAATTTTTCCAGTTCTTGGATCCCTTTAACTCTTCTAAAAATCCTTAAATTCCCCAAAACGTGGCATGGAATAGTGGATTTTGGCATGTATCAACATCGCCACTTCAAACCCCTTAGAATATGGACAAATTATCTATTGGGTGTTTTCATGTCTACTTCTGTGTCTCATAATAAAAATATCTTTAGAGACAAAGGCTCTACCAAAGAGTACCACTCTGATCTTCAAAAATCACTAATTTACAAATTTTGGAGAATTAGTACAAAATTGAACAATGTGCCTTAATGGAATTTACATATCCCTCTTCACTATGGACATACCAAGTAAATTTCATTTCAATCTAGGTTACTATGCTCCTATTATGGCCAAAATATGATTTTGGCTCTAGACTTGTTTTCTTGAAACATAGGATACTATTTGTTGATGTGGCAATCTGTCGATGTGGCTAATCCATGTAAAACTTAGGTTATGCCATGTAATCCCTCCTACTACCTTAGCCCTACCTCATCATCCTCGCATCGCCCCCTTCCTTCTTCCTTTCTCTTACCTTTGTCCTTACTCTTTCACCTCTATATTATATTATATTTTATTTGTGGTCCACCCATACTGAATGCCACATGGAACCCTCTAATTATCCCACAATAATCGTGAGTCCAATATACACCCTTTACCCAACATGCATCTTCCCCATCCCTAACCTAGATGTACGATGGGGATTTTTTACTAACCTGATCGACATTCAAATTTGACAGCTAGTAAAGGAAGCATATCAATGGTGTATATTGATATCATAATTAAAAATTGAGGGAAGTTGATAGAAAAAATAGCTTTGATACCACCCAAACTCCCTTTTCATATTTGTCACACTCTCATTGAAATTAGAGAATATTGAAACATTTATAAACCACCTTTAAAATATATGATACCACTTATGGTTTTGAGTCAGCCACCATGGCCTACCGCCCTGCCACTATGGTCTTCCACTGTATACTTGGCACCATTATCATTCCAAATCACCACCGCCACAACACTTAACACATGGCCTCCATATCACCATGTATGGAAAAATTCCCAAAATTTCCCAAATTTCCAAAAATTCATAGTTACATAATTTCAAGAAAACCTCTTAAACCGTTAAGGATCCCTTCATCTTGGCCTTTGGGAAAAAACATTTATAGCCCATGTGTCTTCCCACATAGCCCAAGCACTACAACTGGTTCTCTAATACCAATCTGTAACATACCCCTTTCTAGGGATGTACCCGAAAAATTTACATTCTTGGATGAATTGTGAAAGTTGAGATACCAATTAAATAATGAAAGAAATGTAACTCAAGAACATAAAACATTCAATATTCAAAGTGATTATTATAGTCTTATGCATAATTCAATAAAGAATTAAGTAATTATATGCTCATGCAATATATAACATTATAATGTAATTAACATAGTAGAAATCGTAAACAAAAGAACATATAACACATTGTAATATATATAAAGAATAGAGGACTTATCTTAAAAGAAAATATTCACCCATTTCTTGCATATGTTGGATGCTCGACCCAAAATTAGGCTTTGTTTCACATTCACTCTATACAATAGTCCACTCTTGAGCTAAGACTATGAATCAACAAGGAAGGTTTCCTAGGATGACTCTAAAAAAAACACACCAATTAGCTATCAATTTCCCATAGTTTCCTCAACCACATAACAAATTCAAACATACAAAATATCTTTCTCCCTCATATTTCACAACCCAAAGAAATGGAACCCCCTCTTTGTGATGGATTCCCTTGGGATGTTCCACTTATTTCCAGGGCTCCAATGCTATTGGCTAGGAAATCTCAATGTTGGAAGCTCTAGGGATTCTTAGTTTTGGATAGTTCTTTCAAAACTTCTGCGATTCTATGGCACACAGTCATTACTTTCTTGCTGGAATAACCAATATTTTACTACAACCAAGTAGGAATGGCTCTCTACCTCCAACATTTTATTCCCATGCCAAAAAAAAGAACTAGAATAAGAAAGAATGAATCAAGAATGAATGGATAATGAGTGAGGAACCCCTCAACAAACAAAATAATGGTTTATATATTTCCATGAAATAATGCACCACATCGATTCCCCAAGAATCTCATGTAACCATTTTCCCAACTAATTCCAATATGGGTGAATAAAATATAAGAAATTGGCTTAGCCCCTCTAGCTCCCTCTCTCATGGAATCATGCCCCCCTATGACTATGTTCTTATTCATCTTGCAACCAATGATGCATTTTTATTATTAATATTCAAAGTATTAAATTGGTAGGCTCTCCATCCTTTCAACTTTACAGAAACTCTGACCTTTCATCAAATAAACAAAAATACATTGTTAATCTAGGGACTCAAAATTGGGGTATTACAATTTTACACTTATGAACGTAGAGTTGTAGGAAATCAACCTCATTGATCTATAAAGACTGATCAAGAAACTAGGACCCCATAAAACTGCATTTGTTTAAAGGGAATTCCATATTGGTAGATCGAGGATGATCAAGGGATCAAGAAGAGGTTACAATGACTTTACTGACTTGAGGGTATTCTTTTGAAGTTTTTACCAAACCAAGGACAAATGATTTTCAACGGGAATCATAAAACAAGTTTTGAAAAGAAGATAGTGAAGTAAAGAACATTGAACATGTTCTAAAATCCATATGGTATGACTAATAATGAGAGGGTCCGATATAGAAATGAGGGAAATCCAACAAAAACTAAGTGAAAAGGAGGCTCAATTTGGATTTCAGGGCTAATTAAGAAATTAGGCTCTTGAAAATATTTTGACCTAGTTTAATTCAAAGAGAAAGAACAATTTGAACCTGACGAAATTGATTTGAATAGTTCAAAGAGTAAGGATGGTCTGATTAGGATATTAGGGTGGATTCTAAAATAGAGACTCATCCACAAAACGTTCTTGATTGGAGGGATTTATTTCGAAATCATATCTAATCCCCAAATAAAGACCTATCCACATCACAATTGGTGAACGGAGGATTTGATCCAGAAATCAGGCTTGATTCCTAAATTATGGGGTCGATCAAATGAAACAATTTAAGGAAAGGCTTGATTTGAGGATCGATATTAATCTAAAACTTGGGGACAAAAAGAGTTTGAAAAAATAAGAAAATAAACCAAAAATGAGTGAGGGGTAAAGCTCAAGAAAATAAACTAATAAGAAAAAAGAAGTCAAACATGAGGACCGATATAAATTGACCATCTAAAAGAAGGAAGCAATGAAATAAGTCAATGGGGGACCACGGTCAATAAGTTTTACAAAAGAAGGAAACATATCTTGAGAAGTGCCTAAAAAAGGAGGGGCCCCAAGTTTTTCCCAAAACATGGGGGTGTTTGAGGGTTCAACATGCCCACTAAAGGCTTTCAATTCACCATGTCTAACCTTGGTTTATAACTCTAATTTCTTATATGGTTTCAAGAGGATTATTTTTCCGCATGGATCTACTTCCTTGATTACATGTGTTTCCCATTATTTTGATGTTGATAACTTGAAAAGTGCTCCTTCAATCATCCACTAAATCATACATAAATATTTTCTTAAAATATATTCCCTACAATTGATTGTATCTTTGTATTGTTTAACAAGTTTTTGGACAAAGGTGATATTGGGATGTGTGTTTTTATTTCTATATAAAAATAATGTGTATTTAGTTTGCTAGCCTAAAAACGCATGAACATTTATATAATATAAAAATGTGCATGCATTATGGATAAAATAAGAAAAATAGTTGTCCGCCTACAATTTTGAAATGAGAACATTTTTTATCATATGCAGTAAATATTAATGTCTCATGTAGGTTAGATTATGCTTTAAGTATGCAATGGGAACCATATCATCATTATAGTTATTAGTCGACTAGACTGATTTTAACGGGTCATGTGTGGTGGTCTAAGGTTCATTACTATCCTTAGATACCCACAAGCCTCCCTTAGGGCCTAAGGAAAATGTTTCCTCCTAAAAGGGGTGGTTGTTGTGACCACAACAATGTGTTGCACTACGTTTCTTATTATGTTTTGTGTCACATATCTTCATGCATGTGTTCCTCTATTTCCTTTTTTTCGGCCCTCTACAACTCTTCATATCTGTGGGCTTCATCCAACAAATTTTTTGTCACATGTTGTATCTCCTCACACACACGAGATTCCTCCAATGATTTGTTTGTTGAACGATGTAACTCTTCATAGATGTGGGCCTCCTATATTGATATTTGTGTGGCTAACTGTACCTCTTTACACACCCAAGCTTATGTTGAAAATTGTGTTGTCATTGATGTCAAAGATAGGGGGAAACTATGTCTCTCTGAAATGATAATCTTCTACATATGAATATTTAATTTTCATTGATGATAGTGTTGATGTGTTATGTTGATGAGTAACTCCCTAAAAAACAGAAGGAAGGTAGACTATGAACAATAAAAAATGACCCTAAAGAAATAAAGGAACAAAGAACTGAGAATCGTGGTTTTTGGCAGTACATGTAACTCATTGGAGTGATAGAGTGCGAGGTGGATATTGATCTATCAAAGAGTAGTATTGGAGAATCTGGACTATTGATGTGATTTTTAGGCATGTTTGAAGGAAGAGCATAACAGGTCTGGGAGGAAGACTTGAGAATAGATTCTAATGATGAGAAGGTTTGAGGATCGTATATCCATTGGGGGATCTAACTTATCCGTTGGATCTATGATGAATCTATTTCGAGGAAGGAGAGTGACATCAGGGTGACAAGTGGTGACAACTTCGTGGTCAGGGTGAAAATGATGTTAGTGTGGAATATATCATGTCCCGAGGGGTGACACATGTTAGATTTTGATTATATGGGACAAGAGTGGGCCCAGTTGGGTGTGCATACCTTAAGGACATCATCTTAGTTGCTGAGTTGGAACATCATGTGGATCTCCACATTCGTCGGAGAAGCGATGGTCAAAGTGGAGTATGTTAGGAGAATTGAAACAACAATTGTAGATCTATTGTGTCCCCTACTTGATCATTGTTGTGACTGCAACAACCCCCCATTTATTTTTTCTTTTACAAGCAAAAGGAAAGACCCCCCCCTACTAAAATTTCAAACCTAATTCCTAATCCTCTACTGCTTGAGTCTAATGCTATCTCTTTGCCTACATTGAGGGATTTTGGGGTTTTATCTTGATTGATAACTATCTTTGATGAGTGCTTATTATTCCTTTTGATATGATGATTTCAAATGTCTTCATGATGCTTATCGACCTATGATGTTTCGTTGGCATTTGCATGATGGAATTGACATGTTATTTTCAGACTATTTGTTGATTCTAAAGAGCTTGATGATCCTATGTGGTTGCAAGGTTTGATGTTCTATTGCATGTCTTGGGTGAGGTTGTGGTTGACTATTTGTTGATTGATTAGTTCAAAATATGCATCCTCTTGCTGACATGTTATACTTCATGACTTCATACTTATTTTCTTGCATATTAATCATACTCTTCTATTTCAAATTAGCACATATAGTATTAGAAAACTTATCTACAACAACCATGTTATTGTTGAATAAACCCAACACTATTTTATAAATTGGTTTAAAGGTAGGGAATACAACGTTTTTATTTTATATATAGCCTTTGCTAAATCCTAACTTGTATATAGTTCAACCTTTTTATTTTCCCCTTTCCTACCTAAATTTAAATGCACTCCCCATATCCTATTTTCTAAGCCTCCCTATTTTATAGGTATTTTTGGAAATTTTATTCTTGTATTTCAAACCTCATTCCCAAAATGCATTGAAATATATATACATAATATTAACATAGTTACCAACTTCACAAGAACTCTCTAGAGTTCTCGTTTTTTTTAGAATGACTATTTTTACCCATAAATAAAAAAGTGGTGCTACCGGTAGCACCCTTTTTTTGTAGTGTATAAACTTTAGACCCATTCAGACCCGTTACATTGACAACTCATGTCATTGTGGACAAAGACTTTGAAATTGGCCCTTGAATCGAAAATTGATGTTATTAGTAGCACCAAGATTTTTTGGAGTTAATATTATAACTTAATTGAAACTATGGCCTCGACAATGACTACCATCACCAATAAACAAATCAAAATCAACTCCTAAATCAATGTTTAAAAATTATTTTTATAATTTTCTAAAATTTAGATTAAAAAT
>JASDQU010754258.1:0-14853 GCA_032191745.1 Picea mariana | reverse complement strand
TTTGGGATAAGAAAAAAATTAAGTTTCACACTGTCATCACTCTGGTTATCTTATATGGATGTGAAGTTTGGGGTTGCAGTATCTCTAGAGAATCCTAGAGAAAGATACAAAAGATCCAAAATAAGTTTATAACTTATAATATCAAAATTAAGGGAAATACACCCTATCACATCCTCATAGAAGCAAGTTTTTCTCCCATCGAGATCATTTCTATGATTAGATATCTAACTTACAAGAACAAGATAAACAACGTGGATGATAAGAGGCTCTCCAAAATTGCTTCAAACTCTAGCCAAAACCACCAATGGCTCAAGTGAGGATGGCATAAAAATGCTAAATCTTGGCTATATCATTGGGGAATACAAGAAGAAGCTATCATTCAGAATACTAATAATATTACAAATATTATCACTTCCAAGTTTAAGAAGAATATGTGGTGTGATAAAGAATTAGAAGATAAAAGGAAACTAAGATACCACAAGGAGGTGGTCAACCCTAATTTAGAAGATCAAAAGTACCTCTCAGTTTTGAGAAGTGCAAAGAAGAAAATCATCATTGCTAAAATAAGAACAAACTCTCACGAGCTACATAGTGAAACTTGGTGTTGGGAAATTCCAAAAACATCGTGGGATGAAATAATCTATCGTCTTTGTGAAACTAAGAGGGTTGAAGATGAAAAACGCTTCCTCTTATATTGCCCTGCCTATTCTCAAATTAGATCCCAAGTTAAAAATATTTTCCACAATACAGACGTTCCTAACATCCTCAATCATCAAAACTATGGTGATCTTGGAATGTTTCTTTCAATGCTTCTTGAGCACATAAATACAATTTTAAAGAAATTGAAGTAATCTCTTACCTTCTTAAGGTATGATAGACCAATTAATCTCAGTGGACATTAATCATCATCATCATATTTATTATTATAACATTAATATAATTATTCGTATATATAATATATATTCGTTAGATATATGATATAATAATAATAGTCTATTTTTAAGGTCATGGCCAAGCCAGACACCAAATTGGTGTATGAGACCCCCTTGGTGTATGAGACCCCCTTTTTGGTGGGACAAGGGACCCCCTTGGTGTATACATACCCTACTCCCCTCTGGATTTGAACTTGTGACCTCTTAGGAGGAAACACATATTCTTAACCATTATATATTATAAGTTAATTATATATTCATTATTATATATCATTAAACTTTAATTATCATCATCATAATATATAATATATTCATTATTTATATAATTTATATAAATAATATATAATATGTTTCTTAGTTATTTAATACATAAGTTAATTTTATATATATATATATATATATAATTTATTTCAAATATAGGTTTTTATAGTAGATAATTTAAGGTGACTTCATTATGATTTTAATTGATTTGAGATTTTTTTTAAGGATTCAAAATGGTCAAACATAAAATGTTTTATATTTAGTATTTCAAGAATATTGATCATATTTGGTATGTCACTCCAAGGATTTGAACCTAGGTGGGGAGGGTAACAATCATTCCTCTCAACCACCTAAGCTACATCTAATAGGCAATATTGTATTTATAATTATATCATGATAATTGTATTGTATCATATTTTTTATTATATTATATTTATTGTTATATGTAACATGTATTAGTTAATTCTATGATACATAAGTTAGTTATATTCATTTTTATATAATATATTCATTACTTATATAAGTTAGTTAGATAATATATAATATATTATATAAGTTAGTTATGTTCGTTGTTGTATAATATAATATATAATATATTTCTTAGTTGTCTAATACATAAGTATTAGTTGTCAATTGGGTTTATCCCTAGTGGTTTGTGCTAAGGGGTGTTTCCCCTCCACCCAGATTCAATTCCCGCAAGTGACATGTTTGGCTCTTAAATGAGCACGCTATTGAAAAAGCCTTACACCCACACACACACACACGATAATTTAAGGTGACTTCATTATGATTTTAATTAATGTGAGATTTAATTTTTTAAGGAATTTAAGTGGTGATAATATAAATAACTATATATTTAGTATTTCAAGAATATTGATCTTATATTGAGATGATATTACCAATATATTAACCAAGGCGAGGTTTATATGTAGTTAAATATTGTCAAATAAAAATATGACACATAATAAACTTTGGCTTCTATAGATCCAAGTCAGTGATTATGGTTGACTCAATTTCTTTAAACTCTATTGGTTTTTGAATTCCAACTCATCAACATGGTTTTTTCTAATGAGACCCATTTTAAACCCCAAATTATATATAAGTTAGTTATATAATAATATTATATTCATGATTATATCATAATCATTGTATTATATCATATTTGTTATTATATTATATATATATTTTTTAAGAGACCGGTGAAAATTATATTAAAAGGTCTGCCAAAAAAAGCAGAAGAGTTTGTCATACAAAATTTCAAAACATCCCTTGTAGTTATGGAAAAAACAGGTTGTGGACTTCCTCTGATATATCCAACATTCAAATCTGTAAATTTTTTATACAATCTATCATATTGATGCCTAGGGTAGATTCTGTGGAACTTTCCTAAGAGTAATATACAAAAACAAAACATGCAAAGAGACTAGTGTGAATTATGAGGTCTGCCTGATTCTACATCCTTTTGGTCTGGTTCTGAATTGAGATCTGGAATGGTTGGCTTCAGGGTAGGAGAAGAATATTCCTCCAAAGGTAAAGTTTTGATGCTTATCAAGGAGATGCTTTCGGTTATGTTCTCCAGTTCCTCTACATCTGAGCGTATGGTTGCCTAATCATCCTTCAGTTGATTTTTCTCCTGCCTTTGTTCTTCTAGGATTTCCATCACTGTAAGCCACTGGGTGGATAGACCATGAAATTTAACTTGCATGGATTGGATAGTCTAGATCATCTCCTCTCTTTCTTCATCTTCTAATTCTCTCCTCCATCTTGCCACCCATGTTCGGCATCTTGTCATTTTCATTTACTTGCATGCTCTTCCTCTACACAACAGACTTGTGATTTTTGGTCTTCGATTTCCTGTTAACGAGATTTTACAAATTGCATAATGCCCAAATTTTGACCAAGGTAGTGCACTTATCATTCCCATTCAACATGCTTGGGAAGGCTCCCATAACCGAAGTTGTAGATTCACCATTCTTCCAATGAGGTATGTATCTCATTCACATGACCATAATATACTATGGGTAGGAGTGATGCATGATCCAAGAATTGTGAATCTATGATGGATTTGGCCCAATTTGACTATAACGTAAGTCGACCAAATAAGTGTAAGTCGACTAGAAACTATTAAATCGACCCAAATGGAGCTAAATCGACTTGGAAAAAATAAATTCAGTCACGGGGACGGAATTACAATTCAGAGGAGAAGATAATTCACCCAACAAGTAAAAATTCTCCCAACAAGGTTTACAAATGTCTAGGCACATTTAGGAGTGACCTCGATAAGGTAAATTCATCCCAACAATGGCATAATTCAACCCAAATGGTATTCAATTCGACCAGAGGAATTTCAGTCAACCAAAGGGAGCTAAGTCGATGGGAAAATAAAGGAATCGACCAACAAGAGAAATTAATCAACCCATGAACAATTCAATTGCACAGGGAGACAGGAATATAGTCTTTGTAGATAAAAATGTCCTACCAATTAATTTAGACTCTCATGCCATGTAAACTCATTCTACAAACACATTTCAATACTCATAGGTTTTTTACTTTGACAGGAAATGGATGACGAACATTCTAGAAATATTGTGGTTCTTCATTTCCATTAAAATCCAATTATATGCAACAATTAAGATAAATACATGGGAATCCATTTCCTCATCTCATAAATGAATTAAACAACAAACTAATGATCAACATAATGAAATAAAACACAACCAGTCACCAGTGAACTCAAAATTTTTGCACTGGAAACCCAAACGGGAAAAACCAGCTTCGAATGGGGCTTAGTGTTTTCATTATGGAAATCTATGGTAACAATGTGTTATTGGATTTGATGCACCTTCCTCTCATGGCCAAAGGACCCATTGAAAATGAGAGTGAGGGAAGAAATAGGGAGAATTGGGGGGTAGGGGGAAGGCCAAGGGACTTGAACCTTCGTGTGGGGATAAATATATGTACTATTAATTCCCACATTAATTATCAACTGGGACTCGTAAGCTTATAAGTGCAGGTGCAAGAAACACAGGATTGGAGCCTAGTCTAGCCTAACCTAAAGCCGGTAAAACAATATTCAAACCCACACTACAAGAAATTAGCACTAAGGATTCATCACTGGGACGTAAGAATAACTTAGTGCTCTAAAGGCTTAGATCATAGTCTTTCATGCACTCGAGGTGATTTTCGTGTGATTAATCGTGAGTAGCTTACTTAAGTTTTATGTCCTTCTATTGAAACCAGGTCTTAAAGTTTTTATCTCTAAGACTAAAACTTTTCTTTTCTGGGATTCGGCTTTTCATAAGATATAATCCTCGCTATTAGTCCCAAAACCCTGGTACCAAAATCCAGAAATGATTTTATTTTTTAATAATAAAAGACAGAAAGATCAAGTTTTTTTAAAGTCTAGATGCACGTTCTGTAAAGTACCTTTAATCACGATAAATTAAAACCCTAAGGAGTTAATTAACCATCTTCTAACCTTTCAGGATTCGGGTTTACTCAGAACAACAAGTTTTCAATAAATTTTGAATTGCGAAATCCCGATCCCTGATTTCCCGAAAGAAATGGAAGTCAGTTCTTGAATCTTGATTAATTAAAAAAACTAATCCCATCGCGATTTCTGGATTCGGAGTTTAGTGGTGACATACCTCATGTAAGCGAGATCCCCAAAACCCCGAAACGCGAAGTCCAGACTCAATACCAAAGTTAAGGCCTAAAACTAATCCCATCGTGATTTTGGGATTCGAGTTTTAGTGGTGACATTCCTCATGTAAGCGAGATCCTCGAAACCCCGAAACGCAAAGTCCCGACTCAATAGAAATGTTTAAAATGAACTAACTTTGTTTTAAAAATACATTTAATGGTAATTAAACTTCTTGGGTATTTTCATTTTTCGGTTTCCGTTGAATGAGATCTTTCGAATTTTGATTTTAGAATTGCCAAAATACGGCCATATTAATAACGGATAGCTTGTGATTTCTGTGACACAAATGCGTATCTTAGAAATATTCTCTGCATTAAAGGTATTAAATTCTTGGCAGCTGTGTCAGTACTTTCACCACGCCACATGCTATCGACTCAATCAAATCATGGAGAAAAATCTATGAAAATCTGGACTATGAGATAAAAAATTCCCTTAATGATTCCAAGAATCACCTTCGGGACATAGAAGAGTCAGAACTTCATAAGATTGCAACACACCCACGGCTCATGGCATACAACGACATGATCAGTTGGGCTTTAGAGAAGGTTGATATTCCAACGAGAAGCATTTTAAATGATCAAGGGGCCATTATAGGCTCATTCAGACCTGAACATATCTAGGTTATGTACAAACTCTCACCCAATCCTAAATTCATTTACAACGCCGAATTTATAGCTGAATTTCAGAGAAAGGAATGCACTGAGGCAAACCAAACTTACCCTGATTTAATCAAAGGCTGGTGGAGATGTCCATCAAAATTTAGGACAGATACCCATGGAATTTATGCCACAACTTATTTGAATGAGTACATGGTTTATGTAGCCATGATGTTGTGCAGACTCTTCGAAAAAAAGAATCCCTGTCATTTCCCTGCAGAATGGGTGCACTTTTTAGAGGAAGCATCAGAAGGATATAGTATTAAATGGGACAAGATTTTATTCGATAACATAGCCAAAAAGGTTTCAGATTACAAAGATGCAAGATCTCAAGGTCAACTAGTGGCCTTTTACATGTCGACATACATCATGGACGCAATTTGTTTTATGACTCCATTTCCCCTGATGAAATGGAGTTGGAACATAACCTGCCTCGAACCCATTCACGAGTATCACTCTGAGCTGTGGGAAGAAAATGCAAAAAAATCGTTTTACGAAATTTGTCATTTCGTGGTAATACCAATGCATAAAAAAATTTTTGGTTGTGACCCTCCTCGCATTTCTGAAACAGTTTCAAATAACCTCAAGCCAATAGCAGACTGGTTCATTCAAGAAATTTTCTCCTACATCAGAGTTTATGGGTGCTCAATCCCCCTCATGCGCTTCCAAAATTCCTCTGGGATAGACTGGTGTGTAGGCAAGTGGCACACCAAATAGTGAAAGGTGGTATCGAAATAGAGCTAAAGGCGGCTCAAAAGAAGTCCTGGCCAATCTTCCCTGTGTACATCGGGAAATTTTCATTACAAAATTTGGGCCATTCCAAGGTGGAAGCAGAAGCACTCGAAGAAGTCAAATTGTTAAATATTGAGTACAAAAGGCATGACCCTTATCAACTAGTGAACAAACACTTGATACATTTCAATATGAAAGAATATGAACATGAGGAGTCACCTTGGGATGACATGTTCAAAGGGACTAAAACTTATAAAGAGGTGTTGGAACGCATATAGACACTATCGTCCGACCTGCAAGCTAGCTTTCGGACATTTCAGAAGCATAGAAGGAGTGGTATACCCCAAGTACTGCAAGGAGAAGCAATCACCCTCCCCCAGGAGAAAGAAAGTGTTCCCCCAGGCTTCGAACAGGAATCATAGAAGAAGGGAAATCTCGAAAAAATCCCACAAGATACAAAAAGGCCCCCACCAAACAAAGAGACCTTACAGACAAAAAAAGCAGAGACCAAAGCAGAGAAAAGTTCTAGAAGACCACCCAAGTCCAGTAATCTTAATACCCTTTCATCACCTGGTGTTGATGTCAATATGCCTAAGGCAATAGGAGGGAAAGGATCTATAGAGCCAGAATTAATACAATATAGATTGAAGATTCCAGATCTTGTCAAGCCTGAGTTATGTGTTTCTCTGTCATTCCATCTTTTATTTCATACCTTCATTACATGCTTTCATGAAGTAACTTCTATTGTGGTGATTGAACATTCATATTATCTAACCATTTGTAGTTTTTCCTTTGTATCAGTTGTCAGTGGATATAAGACCTATGAACGTTTTAGTACTCTAAAATTATATACTTCTTCAAATTTATCATCCTTCTTTGTTCTATTAGCATAAAATGAGATTCCTCTTTAATTGATGCCTCATTTTTGTTATACAACTATATATTTCTTTTTATTTCTTCATTCCATGCACTATCTCTTTTAAATTTGACTCAGATACTAGAAACGGACTTCATTTATGTTATACTATTGATTCATAATTGGGAAGTTATATTTTTATTATTTCAAAACAGAAATCTGCAACCCTTGAAAATAATTTTGACTTACAAAAAGGAAATCCTTAGCTTTCATGACTGCTCTAGTTACCAGGCAGCCTAATATAGAACCCGGTCTATCAGATCAAACAAGCATCGCATTAAACCTATTCAATACCATCTTACAAACAACAAATACATGGGTAGAACTCGAACGTTCATGGGCTATGATTGAAAGGGATATTAGCATCCAAGAACAATGGGAAGCTAGACAAAGATAGTTAAGGAACCAACCTTGATTTTGCTTTCCTTTAAACTGATATTTTTACCCATTAACTATCTCTACCTTTTCAGATGCCTTGACGGTGTACTTTAGAGCCTTAAAGTATAAACTCATGAACAACATATTTTTGGCACCGCTACCGGGGATGAAGAAACGAATCTTTTCCCTAGGAAGAACGACATTGACACTTTCTTTCTTTGATAGTGAACAAAGATTGAAAAACCTTCTAAAGCTACTTTTATCTTTCACTTGGCGAGTCCACGATAAGTGAACTGGATTTTAGCCGAAAGAACACTAGAAAGAACCCGGATGACAAGCAGGCCTTGCCAATATCTGATCCGGAAAAAATTTTAAAATCAAGAAGATCCCTTAGACAAATAGTTTCAACGACACATACCATCTGTCAACCAAATTATACACAGTCGAACGTCAAAGGAAGAGTTGAGATATCTGTCTCCCTCCCCCTCGAAATCGATACGTTCTCTCTTCCTGAAGTGCACACCCCTACTACCAAGCACTATGATGAATGCCCTATGTATCCTGATTTAATCCCCATTGATTCACTGATATATTCGTCTTACAAGTCTGGAGAAACAAGTTCTTTTCATCTTGGGCCTTCTTTCTCCAGTTTCTTGTGCCTTGACGATCAGTTCCCCACAACCTTTTTGTCACATTCCAGCACAACCCAAAATCTACCTAGCTTCTGTGAGCTTTCTCCTCATACACTCTGAGTTTCAGCCTCAAATCCATCAATGGTTGCGCACGAAGGTGCGGGGGCTAGAGGCGGTGTTGTAGGTGGTGCCGCAGGGGGAGCGACAGGTGGCCAAGTACCACTCACTAGAATTTTTGCTAAGGTGTCTTCCAGATATGCCCCTCTTGTCCTCCCAGTTCCCCTACATGACCTTCCAGAAAATTACATGAAAAATCTCCCAAAATGCACAGGGGAAGGCAATTTAACCGCACAAGAACACATCATTTTCTTTAACCAATTTCCTGATATCCTAGGACTTGAACACGAAGATGTCTACTCCAGACTCTTAGCACAAAATTTCAAAGGGAAGGTCAGAACCTGGTTCCGAGGCTTAGCAGCGGGATCTTTAAGGTCATACGATGAACTCGAAAATGCTTTCATCAGACAATGGGGAGAAAGAAAAGATCACCTCTATTATCTAACCGAATTTGGGGCTCTTAGAAAGAAAAATTTTGAATCAGTTCTCAAGTTCACCCAAAGATTTAATAAATTATATAATAAAATTCCCATCGAGGTCAAACCTTCTCATCCTGTAGCGAAAGTAACTTTCGTTGGACATTTCGACCCTGATTTCGCCCTACTGTTAAGAGAGAGGAGATCAGTAGACCTCACCAAGATGCAAGACGATGCCCTAGAAATTGAATCAAACATGATGGCTTCAGGAAAGCTAAAAGCCAAAACGGAGACTGGAAACAAAGAAACCATAAGGTACAGAGAACAAGGAGGATCTTCTAGGTTAGGAAGATCTTCAGGAGACAAAATGGACAACATGGCTAGAATAATTAAAGAATTGTCTAATAAGATTTCAAAAATGGAATTAGACCAAACAAAAAATGACCATTTTCCCGGAAAGGATTTCAGAAGGAATCCCAATCCTCAAGCCCCACAAAGACAGATTAAGAATGAGGATCAAAAAATCCCAACCCCCTTCAAGAGTGAAAACTTCATTAGAGAGGAAGACTTAGAAGATTTCGAGGAATTAGAGGAAGATATAAACAATCTAGGTGATGATGAGCCACAACCCTATTTATCGAGACAAGATTATGAAAAATTCTTAAATAAAGAAAATAGATTGGAAAATGACCTAAACAGCAGTACTTCTGAAGATTTGACCTACCAGGGTATTGCAGATGGTATAATGGTTGAGCTTCACCAGAAGTACAATCTAAGGCCTAGAAATAGGAATCTCGCAATCGCCCAAATGAAAATTATCTTTCTGAGGGGCGAGACAGATGAGATGGTTTCAAAAAATGTTGAAAAGTAGACTGAAAAAACTAACATAATGGACACACAGCCTACCAAGACTAAGGTAGTTGAAACACCCACAGTCAAAACACAGAAAGCGAAAGCTCCTGCAACTGAAATGAAACCTTCACCACAAAAGAAAGCTGATAAGAAGGGGATCGAAGCCCAAACCATAGAGAACGACAAAATTGCGGGGAGTTTTAATTTGGAAAATGAAATCAATAAAATCAAGATCCCCATACCTCTTGTCGAGCTAGCAAAAAACCCCATCTACAAAAAACAAATCGCCAAGATGATTAGTTTTTCAGAAGATGAAATCCAAGTCAATGTCATTAAATTAGAAGATGACAAACCGAACATAGTTTTTGGTCCACATTTAGAAGGTGCCAAAGACACTGTTTCCCCCTTCTATATCATGTTAACCTTGTTCGACCAACTACTCCATAAATGTATGCTTGATTCTGGAGCATCCCACAATGTAATGCCTAAAGCCATTATGGATAAATTGGGTCTTGAAATCACTAGGCCTTATGGAGATTTATATTCATTCGATTCAATAAAATTTAAGTGTATAGGAATGATTAAAGACTTGGTGGTAAATCTGGCACAAATACCTATGAAAAACATTCTCATGGATGTATTGGTCATTGATATTTCTCTGAAATATGGTATGATGTTATCCAAATCCTAGGGCACCAAGCTTGGGGGATCTCTCCAGCTTGACATGACATATGCTACGATCCCAGTTTTTGGAGGACAGTTCACGCGCCTGTACAAAGAAACCAGGTTGGCATTCACGGTAAGTGATCCGCACAACCCGAATAACCACCCTGTATATATTGCAGATCAAGATCTAGCTAATTGTATTTTATCCATTGATGTTGATATTGTTTTAGGTATAGATGAAAGTTGTACAAAAGAAAAAACACATAAAGAAAAAAAAATTAAAATGTATATAGCACTAGTGTGTGGAAGATGTTTTTTGACGGCGCTTCATCCTACTTTGGAGCTAGAGCTAGGGCACTCCTTATGGCCCCTTATAATCAATTTGTAATCCCCTTTTCCTATAGAATACAGTGGAATGTGGACCACACTAATAATGTATGCGAGTATGAAGCCTTAGTGTTAGGGTTGGAAGCCACTAGGAGAATGAAAATAAGAAACCTCAAAATCTTTGGTGACACCGAGCTAATCGTAAAACAGGTAAACTGACAATACCAGGCCAAACATCTTAGGTTGAGGTCTTACAGGAATTGCGTCTGGGATCTGATTGAAAAAAAATTCTCCTCTGTCAAAGTCCACTACATTCCAAGAACTGAAAACCAACAAGCTGATGTGTTAGCTAAAGCAGCCTCAACATTCACACCTCCCACCACTTTCAAACTAAAGTACCATATACAAATGAGACACCAACCTTCCATACCCAATAACATACAGCACTGGCAAGTTTTTGAGGACGATGAACAACTGCGCAAATTTTTAGAATCGATAGACGAGTTTGCCGAAATGCATGCCGACCAAGAAAACCAAAATGATCCTGTTTGGATCATGCAAGAAGGGGAAGACCCCCAATAATTCCACGATAAAATCACCAATCATCGAATGTCTGTTCTAAAAAATAACCAAATCCCCAAGGGCATGATTCCCTTGGAACGGTTATTTAATAAAGATGATATCCCTTTAAGATCCACCTTACAACTTCAACCTGAAGAGGTTGAGGACTGTGACATAGCTACCAAAGAAAACCCTCGGTTGGTGAAACTATCCAAATACATGTCCCCAAAAACCAAAAGTAAATACGTTGAGTTGCTTAGGAAATATAAAGATGTTTTCACTTGGTCTTACGGTGAATTGAGAACTTATGATACTTCTATAATCGAACATAAAATTCCTTTGAAACCTGGTGTCAAGCCTTTTAAACAGAAACTCAGACAGATAAACCCTATCCTGCTACTAGTAATAGAAAAAGAAGTCAAAAAACTCTTAGACGCCAAAATCATCGTCCCACTAAGATATTCTGAGTGGGTGGCTTATTTAGTCACAATAAGAAAGAAAAATGGCGAAATCAGACTGTGTGTTGATTTTAGAAACCTGAACCGATCATCACTCAAAGACAATTATCCATTGCCTAAGATGGACCACATTTTGGAGAAAGTAGTTGGAGCTAACAGAATGTCAATGATTGATGGTTTTTCAGGTTACAATCAGATCATAGTACACCAAGATGATAAGGAAAAAACGGCTTTCACTACCCCTTGGGGTACCTTCATGTATGATAAAATGCCTTTCAGCTTGATGAATGCGGGGGCAACCTTCCAGCGAGCCATGGACATCGCCTTCGTGGGTGAGAGAGATAAATTCGTTGTTATCTATCTCGATGATCTAACTATTTTTTCAAACTCTAATGCGGAATATCTAGTACACCTGAAGCAAACTTTCGAGAAATGTCGTAAATTTGGTTTGTCCCTCAATCCCAAAAAATCTAATTTCGCTATGAAAAAACGTAATCTATTAGGTCATGTAGTGTCTAAAAATGGAATCAAAATCGATCCCAAAAGAATCGAAGCAATAGATACTATAAATATCCCTAGAAATGTAAAAGAAATTCAATCTTTCTTAGGAAAAATAAATTTCTTGAGAAGATTCATCCCTAACTTCGCCGAAATTGTGAAGTTGATCAAAGATATGTTGAAAAAGAACAGTGAGACGAAGTGGACATACCAAGCCAAAGCATATTTTCAATGAATCAAGAAATTTATCAGCGAAGCACCAGTCTTGGCAAGTCCTGATTACACAAAAGAATTTTTGACTTTTTCCTTCGCTTCCAAACACACTATTGCAGTTGTATTGTTACAGAAAAATGAAGAAGGCTTTTAACAACCCATTGATTTTTTCAGTAAAAGTATGAGAGATGTTGAGTTGAAATATAATATACTAGAAAAACAAGCTTACGCAATGGTAAAGGCTCTGAAGGCCTTCAAAACGTACATATTACATTCGAAGATCATAGCCTATGTTCCTACAAGCTCTGTCAAAGACATACTGGTTCAGCCAGATAGTGATGGGAGAAGAGGTAGATGGCTAGCCAAGATTCAGGAGTTTGATCTTGAAGTCAAACCAACAAAACTCATTAAAGGCCAAGGTCTGGCTAAATTGTTACCTAAATCTAACTTACAGGCACTTGGAATAAATCGGCTGCAAGAAGATGAGGATTTCCTAGAGATAAATAAACTCGATTTCTCTACACCTACAGTTAAGATAGAAGACAGGTTTTCTTCTTCAGTTTGGTACCGCGATATTGTTTCTTACCTATTGACTCTTCAATGTCCTAGTGAACTAACCCCATCTAAAGCCAGGACACTGAAGCTACATGCTATAAAATATTGTATTATAGACGGAAAATTATATTGGAAGGATCCCCTGGGTTTCTTGCTGAGTTGTTTAGTCGAGACTGAAACTGAAAAGGTTATATATGAGTTCCATGAAGGAGTGTGTGGAGGACACCACGCTTGGCGAGCCACAGCTTATAAAATCTTAAGAGATGGATATTACTGGCCCAAAATTTTCACAAATGTAAACACCAAAGTCTGAACTTGTGTTCCCTGTCAGTTGTTTACAGGTAAACAGAAAGTCCGAGCTTTACCTCTAATTCTAGTTAAAACCAAAGCCCCTTTTCAGCAGTGGGGTCTTGATTTCATCAGAGAGATTCACCCACATTCCAGTGCTCAACACAAGTGGATTCTAACCGCAACGGACTATTTTACTAAGTGGGTGGAAGTTATTCCCACGAGAAACGCAACTGACGCAATAGTAATCAATTTTCTAGAAGAAAATATCTTATCCAAATTCGGTTGTCCCTGAAAGATAGTCACCGACAATGTACAAGCGTTTAAATCGATGGCTATGATAAGATTTTGCCAAAAATTGAACATCATATTAGGACACTCCACAAATTATTATCCACAGGGAAACGGTTTAGCTGAGTCATCTAACAAAAGTCTGACAACTATGATCAAAAAAATATTGACTAAGAACAAGAAGATGTGGCATATCCATTTGAAATATTCTCTATGAGCCAACGGGATAAGTACCAAAAGGGAAATTGGAATTTCCCCTTTCCAGATGGTATATGGCACTGATGTTATTTTACCAATCAATCTTGCTTTGCTAGTAATGAAAATTTGGCAAGATTCAAACGAAGAACCTAACAACATTACCAGGAGAGAAAACCAGTTGGTCGAAGTTTAGCAAAATAGAGCAGAAGTAAACGAAAAGTTGTAGAGATATCAGGATAAGATGAAGGCTTTATTCGATCAAAAGGCTAAGGATAGAGATTTCCTCCCTGGAGATCTGGTACTAAAATGGGAAGCTAGAAGAGAAGACACTGGCAAACATGGCAAGTTCGATTCAATCTGGTCTGGCCCCTATAGAGCCTCAACCTCAAAAGGAGAAAATGTTTTTTCGTTAGAAAATCTCAATGGAGGCATTCTGAGCGCCCCTGTAAATGGGAGATACCTTAAACACTACATGTTGTAATATGTTTTTGAACTTTCATTGTACATACCGGTTTGTTTTCATGTTTTCTTTATAGTTACATTGCTTTCGATAAGTTTGATTGAAGATTTTAAAAAAAAATCAAATTTTTCAGAAAATGCAAATACAAAATAGCTCAAATCTAGCAGTTCACAAAATTGGTATGAGTGTCTGAAAGTTATCAGGTCATTGTATTAGCAAGAAAATAATCGTGGACTCAAGGGATCAACTATACTATAGGTGTAATCTGCATGAATAATCATGATAAATACTTACCAAAAGGGTAATAAGTAAATAGTCTTCGGCTGTAAATACGAAGAACTACTAAGGTATGAACTATGACCTGGAAACCTGAGTTAAAAATGTCCTAAGAGGTACAAATGAACGAGACACAAAATTTCACAACACTAATAAATAAAAAAATTAATACTCGTTAGCACTACTAAGTTTCCGAGGTTCTCTCACCTTTTCCCTTCGATCACTATCAAGCTTACTCTTCACCCAACCCTGACTTTTTCCCGTTAGTCTCTATAAAAAAAATAAAAAGGAAAAAAGTCTCATCTTAATTTCGGAAACGTTGAGACTAACTTTCAAAGCGAGGATAGGTAAAATTCTATGTTTCTCCTAAACTTTGGCTGAATCGGAAGTCTTTTTGGTCTAATCCTAACCTTTTTAGTCGTTCTAGCTGAAATAAAATGATCGTTTTCGCACAAGGGAAGCCCCTA
>JASDQU010754257.1:25685-35770 GCA_032191745.1 Picea mariana | reverse complement strand
TTTGAGCGGATGGTAGACTACAGATTTCTCTCCAGGCTTTGTGAAGAATCTCGCGTCCTATGCTCCCGTTCACAGTGTAAGCTCTGCGCTGTTGAGGATCGGGTTACTCTCCAGACTGTGTGAAGAGGCTTACTGTTGAAGCTCTGATACGATGATAAAATGTGAAGCAAATAATACAGAGAAAGAGCAGAGCAAAAATAGAATTCAGTATATTAGGTAAATGAAGAAAAGAGTACTAAATGCAAGTAAAAGAGTACAATAGAAAAGGGAAACTAGTTGAGCTAAATAGGCTCAAGCAAATCAAGAAATGATAGTACAGCTGGCTAGGACAGCTGGCATTGTACAGTTAGGCTGTTGAGGTTACATTATATTTAACAATAAGTAATCGAGTAATGTATTTCTTTTCTAGCAATTACGTATTCAAGTTGATAAATTTTGATTGATCCATATAAGATTCCATGACAACTGAAAGTCATAATGACATATATGATTAGGGAGTAAGCTAACTTGGAAGCAAATTTTTTTTTAGAGTAATTTTTTTTTGACAGATTTTTCTGGTATGTGGTTTTAAATTTTTAATCAATTCAGAATTCTAGTCCATTTTCTGAACGTTTGGGTTGATTTAAAATGGAACAAAACCCCTACAATAAGGTTCTGAAATACATAGAACTTTGATCGTGTGAAAATCAGATTACCCCTAAAAATCTTCTAACTGGATTCAAGCCATTTCTTTTTTAAACTGAAATGCGAGTATGTTTGCTTGAGTTAACCTACTCTATATGATTAGATTGGTTGACTAATTGGGCCAAAAAATGCATACGAGCAGAGCGTGGTCATATCGTAAGGCACTTGGCTTATCACATATCAAGTTTGATTTGAAATAAGCAGAATCCATGACCAATGTCATGTCGAAGTCTGTTTTGTCAACTTAGCCAGACGAGTTAGGTAGGGATTAGGGAAATTCCTTTGACGTATTAGACGCCATCGTGGCCTTCAGTGCAAGTTGTAAATTCACGAATTGCAAGGCAATGACAAAGAATGCTTAAATTTCAACATCAGTATAACGATATGAGTCACATTACGCCAATCATTCTCGTTTGGTTTTTGTTGGAATCATACTTCCCATTACGCCAATCATGATTGTGTTTTCTTAATACGAAGTTACAACCATTTGTGTTTAGTTTTACATTTATTTTAATAATGTAGAAAGAATGATTAGGTATTATGATATTATATAAAAATTTATGAACAATTATTATATTATTTTAATTTTATATAAAATATTATGTTCTAAACATATATTAAGTTATAGTTAACATTATAATTTCTTAAAAAACAATAAGACACCCTTTCTTACAAGATTGGATCTTACCTTGTTTTCCAATGTTTATCCTTTCTTAATATAATACATTATTCTTAGAGCTATTAAAATTTTGGATTAAAATTAATTTTTATTGTTACCATATAGTGGTAACAAAAAATAGTCCATTTAATTATAAGATTACTGTCAATAGCAATCTAAGTTATATTTCTTACAAGATTGGATCTTACCTTGTTTTCCAATGTTTATCCTTTTTTAATATAATACATTATTCTTAGAGCTATTAAAATTTTGGATTAAAATTAATTTTTATTGTTACCATATAGTGGTAACAAAAAATAATCCATTTAATTATAAGATTACTATGAATAGCAATCTAAGTTATATATAATTATTTTGGAGAAAAAAAATATTTTCTTGGGTTAAAAAATCTTGGAAAGAGGGATAAAGATTAAGTGATTTTTCAAAGTTATCACATCTTAAATCAAGATTATGACATATAGTGTTGAGATGATATAGTTAGTCATTTTTATTTGTTGACTTTAAGAAATTTTTTGACATTATGATTGGAAATGTAATTTATGAAAATGATTGAAAGATTTAAAGGTTCATTTTAGGTTGAGGGTTGCTATGATAAGGTTTTATGAGAAAGTAATTGTTAAGTTTAACAATAGTGAAGATTGGTTAAAATAAATCAATTGCAATATTGGGATTAAACAATGATGTCATATATACCTTACCTTTTTTGTTTTTATATTGATAAGTTAGATGTGTGTCAAATTCTTCTTCTTTACATAAACAATATTATTATTAAAAATCAAGTTGTGTTAACACTATTTTCACCTGAATAGTCATCATTATTCTTTTTTACAAAAACAATATTATTATTTTGACAATGTGAGCTAAAACAATCCTGAATAAAGTGGATCTCACCAACAAAGGAATCAAAGATAATTCAGTATCTTTCTATAATATGCAATTGTATACTATTGAATGCTAAAGAGGTAATAGAAAGAAGCAATCAAAATTAATTGTTGAAACTCCTTGAATTTTGTGAGAAACAATCAATATTCCAATGCTTAGCATTTGATGTTCCTGACGGTGTCACATGGTAGCTGTTGAACTTTTCCCTGAGAGATTGCAATTTCTCCATGAGATGGGATGATTTATGAGATAATGCTGGTGTGTGGTTAAGTATCCATACAAGCCACTCCACCAATTTATTGTTTCAAAGCAAGACGATAAAAAGAGTTTGTATGTGAGTTTTGATGATAACCTTTCCAATCATAGTTGGAGTTACAAATCTCCAAAATGAAACTGACAACTGACCACACATGATGCATGATGCCCGCAAGGTCAAACAATAGAATGGGTGGATCTGTATAGTAAATAAATTGAGATGCCGAGACTTCGAGTAAAACCAACACTTGAGCCGCATCATCCAAATAGACACAGTTCCACTTTCATCAGCAAGAGAATTCAATTTCTCCAGGTCTTCTAATTTCTTTCCAGATAAGAAAGCTTCTCTGGAGATGAAATATGGAGGAAGCACCCCAAGGGCAGTGCCAATTCCCCACATAACAACTTCCAGTTGAACATGAGGCAATGTTTTGTGATTCAGTGTCCTGAAATGCTCAGTATCGATAAAAGTCAGATATAATGGTGGAACTATCTCCAGGCAGTCTTTCTCAATTCATGATGGAACGTTACTTAGTAGAATAGGGTCATATGGAGCACCTTTTAAATCAACTCGTCCACATTGTGAAGATTTTAATGTAAAGACTGTAATATGAGGCCCAAAATACAGCACAAAAGTGTGCAAGCCAGATCCTAACCCAATTGATGAATCCACGACAAGACTTAGCCACCAAAATCCAAATCTTAGATAGATAAGGAACTCATTGACAAGCTTGTTGCGGGAGATTTAAAGGCTCATAACTTGCTCAGGTGGTGACCGATTGGGGTACCATTTTTTGTAACGTGAAGAGCAAGCGGAGATGCTTACAATGGAATAACTTACCATTACATTCAAACATCTCATCGGTGTCACGACTCACGAGGATGGCTTGGGCTAGAAATCCATGGTGATCATTTTGCACTTGTGGGCTTCATATTTTGATTTTGTCAGTTATTTTCGAATCATAATCATGAAAATAATATAGTTGGACTATTTCAAGGACGAAAAATGCACTCTGACAAAGACCCTAAAATTGTGAGAAAAGATATTTTTTTTAATGAAAGTTTAAGTCTCATTCTTGTTGTTGCTTTGCCTGAATTTAGTTCCTTTAATTCCTCTGTTATGTGTGTTTTACAATATTTTGATTCATCCATTCAAGCTAAGGTTATTTATCATTTCAATTTTTTAAGATGCAATTTAGAGATAGTGTAAGTCTTATAGATGTTGCAACTAACCCACCTGATGATAGACGACACTTTCATGATCATGATTAGTCATAAAATCAAGAAGCACAAAATAAATAAGTTGTTATGGTATGCAAACTAAAAGCTACTAGTGACACAAATAGACTTGCCCAAATGATGACAATACTCAACTATGACTGCAACATAATGTAGATTAAGTGAGGTAGGAATCATTCATCAGTTATTTCATCAGACATTAAATGCTTAATCATCGGAAATGATAGAATCCTGACCAATAGGTGTAGTGAGAAGGATTTGAGTTGGAGGATAATAGGACATGTTTCAAGATGAAGGTGTGTCTTGATGAAAAGGTCTATTTTGGCGAGGAAGAGAAGATCATTGTTGATATGCTTAGTGTCAATGAGGGGTGAACATATTTTCTTCTAGCGCATCAGTGAAGGAAGAAGGAAACTCGCCAATATGTAATGTGTTAGAGAGAGAGAGAGAGAGAGAGAGAGAGAGAGAGAGACGAACCTTACCAAAACACTATGTATCAAAGAGAAAGGAAGGAACTTTGGCGATATGTGATGTATCGATGAAGATGAGTGGAAGAACATCAGTGTAAGGTTGTGCATGTTGGGGACAATTGTGTGAACATCTTCGGTGTACCGACACTAGTCAATGAAACTTTGTCGATGATAAAGCTTTGAGTATCGGTGATGTTTACTGGAAGTTCACTTGTGTATTAGCGAAGTTCATGGGATTCTCATTGCTAAACTAAAACTCATGCCCAAAAATCATCAAATGGTGTTGATCTTTCAGTTTCAACCAATTGGTTACAAACTCGGCGATATTTCCGGTATTGGTGAGGCAAGAAGAATGTTCGACGATATGCTACATATTGACGAAGAAAAAGGGAACTCATTGATAATTTGTATGGGTGGTTAGAATGATTTGAAGGAACATTGCAAATGGTAAAATATGGAGAGTGGGAAGAGAGACATGGGATTTTCCATTTGCATCAGAGAGTCTAAGAGGATTTTTATTATAAAATTATTGTAGGGGTGGCCCAATTTATTTTCTTAGCGAAAAAGAAAAGGAAAAAATTAGGGAGGGTGTTGTGCAGGCACAACAAATGGCAACACACTGGGTGAGGCCAAAATATCTCTAGTTTTACCTGACTTATGAGAAAAATGTAGAGGGTCATATAATTACTTTTAAGATAAAAAATTATGGAATTTATCTCCAACAATTACATGAAAGATTCCATTGTGGTGGGCTCACTAGTGATGCTTGCATGCCAACTAGTAGAGCTTGTTTGTTGTAAATAGAGGATGAATGATGGTGATAATTCTTTCCTTAAACTATGTCAACAATTTAGGTTGGTATCTCCATCATGCGATTGATATACCTTTGGAATATAGAAATATTTTCACCAGGGGCGTATATATATCTTGCAAGTGTTGTTCCATTTCCCGCAAGCATCCATAGCCCCGATGGAGTCACCACAACGTCATAGACCTTGCTATGCTTCCATCGAACATCCATATCCCCGATGGAGATATCTGCATGTCCCCTAATCTAGTCAAGCTTTCTTTCCCATTTGTTCTTAGTTTATTTAGTGCATGCTTAGCATTCAGTGGATGGGAAAAACAATGGCCTTTTAGTGTAATAGGGGATGACTGTCATCTATTGAGATTTATTTTATATATTTTCTACACCTAGATAAATAAGGTTATCCCTTTTGATTGTCATCCTTCTAGACTTTGAAAATTCACTTTTCACACGAGCATCCATTTAGTCTATGGATGGGTCCCTATTACATAAGATCTGCTCACAAGCCAGCATGCAAGAATGACCATTGATTAACCACTCTTTTAATTCATGATTTGACTGTTGCCAAAATATTTCAATTTTTTTTTTATTCATCTTCAAAATGACCTTTCTACTCAGCTCACGAGCTAGGAAAGAGATACACGCTGATTTGAGCATGTTTTTGGTGCAAAGGTGTTTCCTGTATGAGACAATGGAGGTGAGATATTTGAGTTTCATCAAATATAATCAAGAATCATAAGAGAAATAGAAGTTAGAGAATGAACTGCCTCCATGGAAAGAAATGATGGGGAACGAAAGAAAGCAGTCGTGTTTAGAGATAAAAAACAAGGTCATCCCAAAACCTACTACAATTATAAAATGAAACTTTAGGTAATTAATGATCAAAGATATGTATTAAGTAAATAAAGTAAACTAAGAAAGAAACCATGAATGTAATTTTTTCAAGATGCTTTAAAATGTTTATGCATCCTAGCACAACAAGTAGTTTGTGTCTTGTTAGCACCATGATTTCCATAGCTAAGGCTAGAGGCTTGTCAGCAATTTTCAAAGTCATGCCTGTTAGCACCAATATTGTTTTTATGCTTGGCATCATCTAACATCTCCAAGGGTCAGTTTCAAAGGGAAGCTTTATCATTTATTATTTCCATTTCCATTTGCAACTACATGCTACAAAATTCACTACACAATGCAAAATTTGCTACGTGTTGCGTAGAGGATGCTATCGTGCAGAGAGTGTTTTCGCACAAAGGATGTTGTCACACAGAGGATTCTGTCATGCAAATGAAGTTGTTGTGAAGAGGATGTTGTCGCGTAGAGAATGTTTTCATGCAAAGGATGTTGTCGCGCAGAGGATGTTGTCGCACAAAGGATGATGTCGCATAGAGGATGTTGTCGTGCAAAGAATGTTGTCATGCAAAGGATGTTGTCATGTAGAGGATACTATCACACAAAGGATGTTTTCATGCAGATGATGTTGTCGCGCAAAGGATGTTCTCATGTAGAGGTTGTTGTTGTGCAAAGGACGCTGTCACGTAGAGGATGTTGTCACACATAGGATTTTGTTGCGTAGAGGATTTTGTAGCGCACATGATTCTATAGAGTAGAGAATGTTGTCACACATAGGATTTTCCTACACACAGGCTAGACGACACGTTGCACAAATGACTAGTTTAGTAGTCAACTTCAAGATCACTTTCTGAGGAAATGGAGAGGAATTTTTAAAATTCCTGAGAGATCTTTGTCTAGGAAAAACAAAATAATAAAAACCTCTCTCATATTTGAAAATCGTTTCATACTTTGGGAGATTCGAAGAAATATTTGAGCCCTATTTTTTAGTTTTCATGATTTCATGTCCGAGAAATGTTTTTGCGACACATATTCCAGCCCGCTGGAGACGAATTTCAAGAAACAGAGAGAAGGTTTTTTTTATAGAGAGATTTCCTACAAAAGCCTCTCTTAGTTGTGAAAAATAGTTTTTTATTCATAGTATGTGATGTCATCTTTAACGCCTATTTTCCTAGTTTGTTGCACAATCCGCTGCGTTTTTGGTGTAGGTCACTGTTGCGTAGTAGACTTGATGTGCAGGGGTGATAGAGTGTCCATAAATGAACATGATGGCTTATCACAACCATATGGTCGAATTTCGATCATGATCAATGATTGTAAGGAATATTTCGGTTACGATTATGATTTGACAAAGTCGGGTTTTCTATTTTTAGTAAAATTGTTGAAGTTATTGTTCTCTTTCAAAGAAATCACATCCATGATTCTAGGAATAGTAGTTGGAGGGCAGGGAAACCCAAGCGACACACCCTTGTCTATATATTTCTCCTTTTCAGTGTAAGTCAGGTTAGTTGGAAAAACAATGTAGACAATGACTATTGAATGTATTTTTGATCTGATTGAAACTTAATGCAAAGGTCCTGAAGGTTTAATGAAAAGTTTCTAATGGTGAAAATTTGATGTATTGTATTCTCCCTTTGTGTATGTGATTTCCTGTGTTCTTTATTTTTTACATCTTTAATTTCTGTCTAAATCAGAACGTGATTTCAAATCTAGAATTCACCGCGCGATGCTCTAGATTCGCGCCATTTAGGAGAACAATGTTCTTCTAAGCGAACTCTGAATTCATCCTCACTGATTCTCTGAGTTGCTTCATGTATTTTTATATCACCACACACACCAATTTTTAACTAAAAGATTGTTTCTCATTTAGCCTTTAACCTCTTGAGTTTAGTCACTAAGTCATTTGTTTCTATCGTTTTCTTAAATCGACTCCATAGCCCAAGGTATTTCTTTATTTCAACAATAGAACCATAAAATATTATTTAAAGGTGTTAAATCAAGTCGATAGTTTAAATCCATATCATGTACAGAGACAAAGACTCCATAGAGAGCCCTCTCCAAGTCCGAAAGGCTAGTTTTGGGCCTCAAAGTTGGTTTGTAGGTTACCTCTGTCATTTGTTTTCTCATCCAAATGAAGTTTACAAAGCGATAACATTCTAGAGTCGTTGTCGAGGAACGGAGATGAAATCTTCCCTGGGAGAAATGAAAAAGTTTAGATATGAGTATTGATGGTGAAAAGTATTCAGACAGGGAAAGGATGTACATCAATCACCTAGCAACTCCATTTTCAAGAATCTAGAATTCAAAATTTTCATGGTGACTCCACTATCCAAAGACTTAGTAGCCTGGAGATTTTATTGGCGACTCCAGTCAAACCTCAAAAGTGATTCAGAGACTCCACTGGAGGACAAGATCCATTGACAGAGCTATGAAAGGACATCATGGGAGAAAACAAGTACCTAAAGTTAAGTTTTTTCCAAGACATAATATATTTTGTTACTAAGTACCTTTTGTCCTTTCTTGAACATGGTAAACAAATTTTTATTTACCTGTTGTGTTCAAATGATGATCATGAGAATCTTCCAATTGTATATTCTCCTCTTAAATTTGTACATATATCTCCTCAATTTATCATTGATTTTGATCAGAATCTTCCATCTAAGCCATGTGATGACCATAGCCAAGTTGATGAGCCTCATGAAACCAAGGTTGATGTCTTACCCCTTGTACTTGATCCAACACCCTCCAAGATTCATCATAGATATAGTCCTTTAAAATTACCTCACATCCTTCATGATTTGCCTCCAAAGCATTATAAGTACCTACCTATGTTTGATGGAGAACCTAATTCCATCACAATTGAAAAACACATCCAAGATTTTGAACATTTTATAGATTTGTTTGAGATTGATCATGATGATGTTTGTATGAGGGCCTTCTCTCAATCCTTGAAAGGGGATATCAAAGACTGGTTTAAACATTTGCAACCAGAGACAATTAGCTCATGGGAGGAATTGAAGAATGCCTTTTTGAAGTTTTGGGGCAAGGAGAAATATTTGGATCTATAGCTTACAAAGTTCTATGCCTTGAGAAGGAAGAGAAATGAAACTATTTCTACATTCAGTAGAAGGTTTTCCAATATTTATTAAAATTTGCCCAAAGAAATTCAACCCACTGAAGTTGTTGCCATGCTCCATTATGCAACAACTTTTCATCCAGATTTATCTTTCCTCCTGATGGAATGAATACCTAAGCCCTTACAACAAATGTTTAATGATTCTCAAGAGATTGAACACAATATCCAAGCATGTAAACATATTCGAAATGAGGAGTTGGATGCTAAAGAACATGACAATGAATATGTACATAAAACAATTGATTTAAATCTTGAGCAGAGAGTTAATAATATCATATGCCCTCTTGAAGTTTTAAATGCTAATGATTTTGCAAGGGATTATATTCTAATATGGCTTCCCACTCGAGTAATCAATATTTGGATTTTTCAATATAAATTATGTTTTCAAAGTGTGTGGATCAATCCTCTTAGAATTCTTTTCCTTTTAGTTCAATAACTGAATTGAGTGTGGGATATATCATTGAAGGTCAACAGTAACATTGAGTTTATTACATTATGTGAACGTTGTTTACCTCATAGTGAAAGAAACATAACTTGTTCCCTTTAAAACTCTGCATTGTTCACCCAGTGAAGATCATCTCCTTTTCTTTTTGCAATTATCAATGTGTGTCTTTTATGTTCCTTGTTTTCTTTTACAAATTAAGAGAACAATTTCAATTGAAGGTGGGAATGAGATTTGCTCCGAGAATTGCATACATGAACACTCAAGACTTTCTTCAGTGAAATATTGTAGCCTATGCCAATAGAGCACTTTCTTGTTTTTCTAGCCAATTAATGGCATTCTTATAATTTGCATAGTCTTAGTTAATGCTAGTTTCATTTAATTAAGTTTAAGAGTATTATTTTCCATAGATTAGATAGTCATTTATGTTCTATTCTATGCATATATAGTGTTGGTATCCCCTTAGATTGATGATTTAATGATCAACAATTAAGTTAATTAATTTGTTCAACACATACATTCAGACACAATGTATTGTTCCATATACACCACTTCAAAATGGTGTTGCTGAAAGAAATAATCACACATTAAAGAAATGAAAAATTGTATGATCTAATATAAGGGATTAAGTCCTCATTTTTGGC
>JASDQU010754256.1:6331-27836 GCA_032191745.1 Picea mariana | reverse complement strand
TAATCTTTTTCTTTGCATTAATAAACTGCTCCAAGTGGCCGCGTTGGCTGGGGCCGTGGATGTTTCCCCATAGGGGTTTTACCACGTGAAAACATCGGTGTGTTGATCTTTGATCTGGTTATGTGAGTGGTTACTAAAGGTGTTCATCCTCTGTTGGAATACCTGTGTTGTCGAACAATGTTTGTAACCATTGGACTCCTAAAACCACATATACTCCCAGAGGGACGATGTAGAGTTCTGATTCCAAATTGAAATATTGGGTTTGGAGTTTCACCTTATGGAATTTCCTGACATTTCCAATTTTTTTGTCATCTGCAACCATTACTTTCATGTCTAGGACTAGATATACAAATAATTTTAGTTTCCTTGCAATCTTGATATCGAGGAAATTGTGGGTACTTCCAGTGTCGATTAGTATGGTGACATTATCATTTTTGATATGTCCTTTTAATTTAAGAGTTTGTGGTTGGGTAATCCCTGTGGTGGCTGTGAGCGATATTCTTAGTGTGTTGTCTTCTATGAGCTTTGAAGTGTCATTTTGTAAATTTGTCATTTCTTCATTTATTGATTCTATTGAGGCTGATTCGTCATCTTTTTCTGCTTCACAAGTGTACAATTGTTTTGAGTTATCTTCAATCTGGCACCTATGTATTGGGTCCCATTTTTCTCTACACCGTTTACATTTTCCTTCTTTTATCCTTTGGGACTCTAAAATTCTTCTTCTATCTTCACGTAGATTGGGTGGTATGTATTTTTCATTTCCTGTGGTATGAGGTACAATCCTTCTTGAGTAAACCTTGTTGAATCTTGATTGGCCTTCTAGTTTTTCTTTTGCGGCTTTTGCCTTGCCTATTTCTATTTCTACCATAGTAACCTCATGTAATCTTAACTCATCTTGGGTATATGGTTTGAGACCACCTATATAAGACTAGAGTAATTGATCATCAGATAGTCCAAATACTCAGGTGGAGAGAGCTTCCCATTGATGTGTAAATTCATCTATGCTTTCTTTTAGTTGTAATCTGGTGAGTTTTGAAAAAAAATATTTTTCCGAGATGCCCTAGAATCTTAAAAAAAAATCATTTGTGAAAGAATTCCAATTATATGATTGAATTATTCCTTTCCACCATAGATACCAATTGTATGCAATGCCTTCGAGGTACATGGATGCATATTTGACCTTTTATTCATTGGTTGTAATATTATATATATGGAAATATTCTTCAGTTTTGCTAAACCAAGCCACACATTGGTTATCACCTCCATTGTATTTTTTGTTAGAAAAATAGGATCATGGAGCAATAAAATAAAACAAATGCAGAAATAAAACACAGAAGATACACAATACAATAGATACACAAATATACGTGGTTCACTCAGTGTGGGCTACATCCACCAGAGAATTGTCAAGTCCTTCCTTTATTATTATCCAGCAAATGAAGGGATACAACCTACAACACACCCGATGTAACTTCCTCTTCTTTCTCTGACAGCCTCCTCACTCAAAATACAATATTCACAATGATACATAGTCACAATACAATTACCTCACAAGAGAGGGTTGCCTTCCAGGGAAAAAAACCCTAACATAACTTTCAACGTCAGATCTACGACCTTATAATGAATGGTCCAAATTGACTATCAAATTAAAATATACATTTACAAGGAAATTTTTCCTTCAGGGGCTTTGCCCCCGGACCCCCCAACCTGGGGGATATCCCCCTCGGACCCCGCAGCACTCCCCCACATGGAGGAGTGTACATTCTTCCTAGGTGTAAAGTCTTCATGGGGTATAAAAACGGCTGAAAAAAAAGGCCTATGAATCATGAAGATAATCAGGCTCCACAACCAACATTTTGATAGTTCTATTTTATCTTTGGGAGGATAAATTATTAAGGGTTGATGTTGTGATATAGGTTGGGAATTTGAATTGTAGGGAGGTGGTGGCAGTGGTGGTGGTGGGGGTGATGTGTTAGATGTGCTTGAGTCACTTGGTTGTGCTTGGGTGGCTTGTTCATTCCCTTGGCCTTTTATTAAATTTAAATCTCATTAATCTTTTCTTCCTCATGTTGTGTTGTCACAACTAGACTTTGTTGCAAATCGTCATTTATTTCTCATTTAAAGTTTCCCAAACCTAGCTTTACGTTAACCCCGAGTTCTTGAAAAATATCATCTTTAATATATTGTTTTAGATTATCCATGCCTTTTTTTAATTTGATTCCGACTTCCGTTGAAATTTTTCTTTAAGATTATGGGTCAGATCTTGTTTGAGTGCCTCATTCTTGAGCCTTATTTCTTCTAGTAACTCATCGTGAGTTTTTTGTATTGACTTTTTGAGTGATTTTCTAATGCTTTTACACTCTTGGCCTATTTTTTCCACTTCAGTTTTTAATTCCGACATCCTTCTGGTATTTGGGAGTGATTATTTTTCTGTAATTTTGATCTTGCTTGGAATATCCCCTTTTTATTTCAAAATAATTGTATGTAATTTACGGTGGAAGGATGTGAGCCAAGTTGTGGAGAGTGGAGGTGTATGGTGGTTGAGTGATCAAAGGAATGGAGAATGGGAGGGGGACAACGTGGGAGTGAGGGGGACGCGAATAACAGAAGAATGACGGGACTCAGATTGTGGAAGAATGGGGGGATGCAGGTTGTGGGAGACGCGTGCTGTGGGATGGTGCGTGGAAGTAGAGAGAGGCAGGTGTGTGGGAGTGGAGAGAGGCTGGTTCATGGGAGTGGAGAATAGGGAGGGTTAAGAGAGGGTGCAGAGGAGTGAATAATGGGTAGTGGAGGGTAAGGAGTGGAGAATGGAGAGTGGAGGGTAAGGAGTGGATAATGGGGAGGGTTACGTTAGGGTGAGATGAGTGGAGAGGGGGGAAACAGGTCACGGGGTAGTGGGGAGAGGCCGCGAGGGAGTGGGGGAGGGTTACGGGAGGGAGTGGGGCGGGTTACAGGAGAGTTACGGGAGGGTGGGAAGGCTGCGATTTTAGAATATGGGGGAGAGTTACATAAACACGGTTTGCAGGGTGAGGGAAAATGACATGGGGCATGCGGGGGACGAGGGGGTTGTGGGTGAGGAGGAAAACGTGGGGGTGTGGGGAATGACTGTGATATGGGGGAACAACCAGCTCTGATACCAATATAAAAGATACAATGGTTTTTGTAATGAAAAACTTCATTCTGAATCCATAATAAGATATATATAATAATAATTGATTGTAAAATAATGATGATATTACAAGGATATGGCCTACCTATATATATTCCCTTTATGGTTTTATGAAAAGTCATGACTTTTAGTCATGAACTTTTATTGAATTAATGTTTAATTTTACTTTTATTTATTATTTTAATGTCTTTATATTATATTATTTATTTATTGTGACAATCTACACACTTTTGTGGGAAGACTTCTATTTCTTGAGTTTGTTACAACAACTCCTTCACTTCAATATTTCTCTTACATTGTTTTGTTATAAATCCTTCTTCAAATCTCTCTCTTAACATTCTCTCAACAAAATCCATTTCCCTCACATTATCCTCATTCCCCATAGAAAATAAAAGAACCTCTTTTGTAATTTCCCTCGCACTCTCCTCATTCCCCATAGTAAATAGAAGAACCTCTTTTGTATTTTTCTCTCTTTGCTTGTTTTTTTCTTTCCTTTGATTATCATCAATCCTCAAGGATAAATAATGATCTTCCTTTTATGAATCAATCTTCTCCACACATATATTTTTTCTAATGGAAAGATTCAAACCCTCCACAAATTTCATGATTTTTTATTCACTATATCTTATAAGACTAGATCTAATAGTCGCTTTACAAAATTATTCAACATAATATTCTACATATTTATTCATTTTCTTCAATTTCCTTAATCTTATCTCCATTTAAAATGTAAACACACACACACACACACAAAATCTTACCTCTCAATTTTGGGGCCAACTTCTCACAATGTTAGATCATGACTTTTCCTCTCCATTTTTTTCCACCTTTAGTTGCCTGCACCACTAAAATACATAGCTTATCAATACTCACTTTACGAGGGTATTCAAATGCATGAAACTCAAATAATATTCTATGTATTTAATTCACTTCATCAATTCTTTTGTATTTTCACTTTCATTAAAAAAAAAATTAGCTTCATGATCTCAATTTGTTGTTACAATCGTCCTTTTCAACTTCATCTCTCTTATCATACACTTTATTTTATAAACCTTTCCCTATGTCAAGTCAATTCTAAGGCGTACATTTGTTTCCACACTTTCAACATCAATCCTTTAAATTAGTTATAACATCTTCCTCATTTCTTCTGTAGTCTCCTCATTTACCGCTCACAAGAAATTTTCTTCTTCCTATCACGTTGTTTTGTTCAAGATGTCCTAGAACCTCAAAAATACTATGTTTTTTCCATGTAGGCTACCTTGCATAGAGTTTTACTTGCATCATATATCTTTAATTCAGAACAATTCTCATGTTACTTCTTATTTTTCCTTCTAGATATTTGTAGTTTGGAATCAAAATCCTCCTACTCTCTTTTGAAACAATTCTACTCAACACTTCAATATTTGCTAGAAGTGTCTTCTATAAAGCTTTAAATATTAGGTTCAATTTACTTTGATAATAGTTGGTGTAATGAGAACATGCCTACAATCCTAACCACAAAATGAAATAATTGAAAGAAAAAAGAAAATATACAAATACATTAAACACTAATAGACATTCCACACACTTTATTATCAAACTAACATAATAGTAAAATATTCAATAATAACCTTTACAAAATTTATTTATTCACTTGACCAATGCCATCAAACCTTATTGCATTCATAGATCCTATAAACATGACTATCGATAGAAACCGATGCTATATAATCAAAGTCAATAGATAACCAAAGGCCCTTTCCTTAATGGAAACCACTTAATTTACAAGTAATTGGTGTATATATTCCCTCTTCATATTTCGTATCTTGTTGATGTGGCCACCAAATTACAATTAATTGGTGTATATATTCCCTCTTTATATTTCGTATCTTGTTGATGTGGCCACCAAATTACAAGTAATTGGTGTATATATTCCCTCTTCATATTTCGTATCTTGTTGATGTGGCTACCAAATTACAAGTAATTGGTATATATCATCATGTTGGAGTTATGAGCCAACTTCTATGTGTAATGTTGAGTGTATAAGTTTGACCTCCATTCACTTTCATTTCGTTCTACATCGGTAAATCCACATAGACGTTACCTTACCTACATGTGGAATGTAGAGTACGGAGGTTCAATCTCTCTTCTTCCAATCCAAATTTCTCCATCCACATTTCTAGCTATGTAATGTTCTCCACTCTACCTTTTCATTTTATAGAGTATTACAAAGGGTGCGTCACTTCACATTGTTAGATCCACTCAATTCTACTACTTTGGTTTTTCATATTTAATCATCTTTTAAAGGTTTTCCAAAATATTCGATAGAGTCTTTTATAGAAATTTAAGGATTGAAATTTTTTCATATTTTTCCAAAATATTCGAGAGTTTTTTTATAGACATTTAAGGATTTTGATTTCAATGAATAAAAAATCTTTGGCCTCATGTGTTGGAAATATTTACTCTTTGGCCTCATGTGTTGGAAATGTTTACAAAAATATTTCTTGTGATTAATGTGGGAATGCTATATATTCCTAAGGATGATATTGCATCCAAGAGGGGAAAGGAATGATAAAGGATATCCCCTAAACCAACACTTCATGAATGGTCTACAGCGATGAGAACAAAGCGAATTGTAATGTCAGAATGTGTAGACTCTTGCAACAACTATCACCATAGCGAACAAACTATTGGACTTTAGGGGTGAACCCAATACATGTCCTAGGAATAATGAGGATGCCCAAGGTAAGCAGCAATAAAAAGGGGAGGGGAAGGAGAAGGAGAAAGGAAAGTCGAATATGTCCAAGGGAAGTGAGGATAATGTCAAGAAAAAAGACACAACGAAAGAGAAGAAGTCGATTTCATGTTGAATTTGTGCCAAGGAACATTATGCGAATAATTATCCCTTGAAACAGATGTTGAATCCTTTGGAGAAGGTAGACAACCCATATGTTGGGGTCTTGCAGGTCTTTAACGCTATCATGGAAGGTGAATCCATGGAAAAACAAGAGTAAGATGAGACAAAACTTTGCTATGTGTAGGCCGAACTCAATGAGAAGTAAGTGATGTCCATGGTGGACAGTGGGATGACTCATAACTTCTTGAGGGAGGATACAATGATGAGGCTTGGGATTCAACCTGAAACAATGTAGACAACCTTCAAGACAATTAATGAAACCTTGAATAGAGTTAATGCAAGTGTAGAGAGGGTCATTAGTGTAGCCAAGGATGTCTCATTGAAGGTTGGTGACTGGTGTCGATGAATGAGCTTCACCATTATTCCTATGGATGATTTCGAATTCGTGTTGAGACAAGAATTCAGGAAGGAAAATGAAGTACCTATTCCTCACATGAACAATTTGGCCATTTTCTCAAGACAGAGTCCATGTTTGATTCCATCCATAAAGAGGAAGGAAGGGGGTATGTGGGTGTTGAGTCCTTGTATATGGTTGTTGTGGACAACCAGATAGCCTTATGGGGGCGAACTTGGACAATGTGGAGTGATAGTTGGACATCCTAATGCAGATAATGAAAAGAGACTTGTGTTGATGGAATGGAGGCTTGTCGATGTTGAAGACATAGTTGGAGATTTGGCTAAGACAATGGATGGCTCAGATAATTTTTGTTTGAAGTTTGATGAATCACAGGGAAGATTAGAGGAAGTCACAAAGATGGGGATGTCAGAGTAGTTTATTGAATAGGAATAGAGACCATCCATGGACATGAAGGAGACATAGCAACCTTGGTGAAGGATAACCAAGGGAGAGGATGATTCCTCCTCTAGTGAACATGGACATGGTGAATGGTTGTATGACATGGTTAAGAAGTGTGAAGGAAAAATCAGTTCAAGTATAATGTCACTTATGTATATAAAGAAGAAGTACAATGAGTCTCCACCGATCACATTGGGGCAGATTGGAGCTGAGGGAGATGGCCCAACCAATCATCCTCCTTCACCTTCAAAATAGACAACAATAGATTGGCTCACTGTCTCGGTGGGGGACAATGAGGCCTTTGGGGTGCCTTGAGGAGGTGCCTTGGTGAATTCTTTTAGGAACATAGTTGGGAGACTTGACAAATTGGAGGAAACGAGGAGTTGAGAATGTGACAAGTTGGCAGACAAAAAATGGTTTCTTTACGTGAATATGTGAGTCCATGAGATAGAGGCGTGATGATTGGAATAGCTACCCAATCAACCAAAGTCACAAGGGTATGCAACAAACAAAAGCATGAGTAAATAGACTAAAGTATGTAAGAAACATTAATTCAGTGAGACACGACAATTCATAGACTCATGTAACTTCCTAAGGGGAGTTTTCCTTAACCACAATAGTAGAAGGAAACAATTTTTCAAGACTGATGAGATCCAGACATGGAACAGAGGCACCATCAAGATTGATGGATTTTTCTGAGGATGCAATCCACTTGAAATGTGGTAGGATGTAAGGTCTCTCATAACACCCATTGAGTGTTCACACTCCTTGGGTAGACTTGGGGACGAGTTGGGAAATAGAACAAAAGGAGCATGTGATCGGTTGTCTAACATCCCCAACCACTAACAGGTCAGGCAACGTCACTACATAACGTCTTTCTTAGCTATGATACCATTTGTAAATTTATATGCATGCATATCTAACACAATTAACAATTACAACATTTTGTTCATGATACTTATTCATGCAGAAATAACATTAAAACATTCTGACACTATATGCATACAAACAACATATTCTAACCATACATAGATTAATGTGGAATTAAAAATAAGCCTACACATACAACATATATGATATATCTAGGCATTACTCATCAAGTTATAAAACATGTACAATTACACCACATACAATTAACAAAGATTTGGTACTTATCTTTCAATAGATGACCACCAACTATGTGCAGATATTTCGTGAACCTCCCAGCCTTAGACCACGGTGCTCATCACGTTCAGCAGTGGGTCGGCCCTGAGTTGGGACTAAAATCCACCCAGGAAAAGGAATCCTATACCTAGGATGAGGCTACATGAACTGCACTGTGCAACTGGAAGGATTCTCTCCAAGGAGCCTACTTACGCCCACTACTCACGAAATCTCATTCCCCACATGCCTGTCCCACCCCAGGAATATGCACCTTCACTGTTCTCCAGTCCATAGGCTGCTCCACTTCCCTTCCAGGGATTCAACAATAGGTCGAATCAGGAATTCTCAGATCTCTGTAGCTGGTACTAGACTCCCTCTAGGAGAAATCACTTCACAACAAACTCTCTCACCTGGAGAGAGTTTCTCACAGGCCTAAAAACCTTCTTCTTCAACCACGGGCCTGACAACCTGCCTCTTCAATTCACAACCACCAAAATCGGATAAGGAAAGGGGATGACTCAACAATTTACAGAGGTTCACAAAGGCGGAAATGACTCTGGCTGCGTACTTTTTCAGTGCATGTGTGAACTGCACAAGGGATGGCCAACATGCTGAGGATGAAATCATGGGAAACTAAATGGCTAGACTGGTCAGAATGTTGAGAGTGAGAAATGAAAATGGTGAGAATCATTAGCTTCCGAAATCATGAGAGAGTTGCAATTGTGAGAGCGAACTCCTCCAGAAGGTGGCCAGGATGGTTCCTCCCGCACCAACAAAGGTGGAACTTCCCACATGAATCTACATGCATCATGGGTGACACTTGGCTCTCCAGGATAACGCTCCTCTCCACTTGGAGTTTGTCCCTCTCCTCAAAGGAACTTAGGATAACTTAGTTTATTTCCCAAATTTAGTACTTTTCAGGAATACATTATAATATTTGCTTGGGTTGAGCCCTC
The DNA here is from genome assembly GCA_032191745.1 of Picea mariana. Classification (NCBI taxonomy): domain Eukaryota; kingdom Viridiplantae; phylum Streptophyta; class Pinopsida; order Pinales; family Pinaceae; genus Picea; species Picea mariana. The sequence goes on along the minus strand of JASDQU010754256.1, from coordinate 18,876 downwards.
AATATTAGCCCCTCTTTCCTAGCCTCTCAGCCCCATTCCCTACCCAGTGGAGCTTAGTCCCCCATAAATCTTTCTTCGTGGTCGGTCTACGCGCATCAATGTATTTTATTAATATTTTTCATAATTACATATACAATAAACATGCCCACTGACCTTAGCATCTAGGCTCTTCAGCCTAATAAACACACAAGCTTACCATCTTATAATTACTTGGCTCACCAACCTACACACATTATTACATTTCACAAGGGCCATTTCTTGGGGTATTATAATCCCCTCCCCTTATTTTTTCACTGTCCTTAATGCAACTCATTTACATAATATCAACAAGATTTTCAAAATATTCAAAAATATGCAGGTACTCTGCCCACATAGCATCTTCATGCTCCCATGTTGCATCTTCAGGACCATACCAGGTCCATTGAACTTTTACAAGCCCTATGGCTTGATTCCAGAGCTTCCTGTTTTTCCAATCCAGTATACACATCAGATGCACCTGAAAAGTGCTTTCTTGTTCCACCTGAATCACATTCCAATCAATAACATGATTAGCATTAGGTACATACTTCTTAAGCAATGACACATGAAATACATTATGTATAGACATTCATGTAGTAAATGAAAGCCTATATGATACTAGACCAATCATTTCTAGGATTTCAAACGGACCACAATATCGAGCTTCCAACTTTGAACAATTTCCCAACTTTAGGGAGCTTATGTTGGCCTTCACTCTCAGGAATACATGATCCCCTACTTTAAATTCCCTATGAGTTTTGTTCTTATCAGCATAACTTTTTTGCCTGTCTTGGGCAGCTTTCAAATTCAGCTTAATCTTCAACATTTTTTCTTCCATTTCCTTGAGAAACTCTAGCCCAACTACTTCCCTATCAGCTGGGTTATCCCAAATTACTGGGGTGTCGCACTTTTTTCCATAAAGTGCTTCAAATGGGCTCATCTTCAGTGATGTTTGATACCCATTATTGTAGACAAATTCTACCAAGTGTAGATAATATTCCCATTTAGATGGTTTGTCCATCACATACATTCTCAACATATCTTCTATCACTTGGTTCACCCTCTCTGTCTGCCCATCAGACTCGAGATGAAAAGCATTGTTGAAGTTCAGATTTGTTCCGAACCCTTTGAATAACCCCTTCCAAAACATTAATGTAAACTTTGGGTCTCTGTCAGACACAATTGTCTTGAGTACGCCATGCAAGAGTGCTACTTCCCTCATATAAATATCAAAAACGTTAGTTTCCTTATGAGTAATCTTCGTAGGAATGAAATGGGTATATTTAGTAAGCTTTTCCACCAACACCATGATGCTGGTTGTTCATTCTGGGAAACTCCGTGATGAAATCCATTGTTACCACTTCCCATTTCCACTTAGGAATGGGTAATGGTTGCAATAAACCAGTTGGGTGTCTATTCTCATCCTTGACCCTTTGACATTCCAATCACTTAGTAATAAAATCAGCAATCTCCCTCTTCATTCCTAGCCAATAATATTGGATTTTGACTACTGAGATTGTTTTCTGATATCCTGGGTGTCCTGCATAAGGCACATTATGCATTTATTTTAAAATCACACTCCTCAATTCATAAGAGTTGGGTACATAGACTCTGTTTATGTACATAAGGATTCCATCAAATCCCAATTCATAATCCTCAACCTTTTGCTGGATTTTACCTTGCTGCAATTTTGTTACCAATTCCATGTATTGCAAATCTTCTTTTGCAACTTCAGAAATTGTGCCTTTGAGATCCGTCTGATACATGCTAATGGTTGTAACATGCAGTTCATGCACTCTCCTGCTGAGTGCATCAACCACTTTGTTATCCTTTCCTTTGACGTGCTTGATATCAAAATCATACTCACAGAGGAATTCCAACCATCTACTCTGCCTAACATTCAAAGTAGGCTAATAAAACAAATATTTCAGACCGTTATGGTCTATCCTTAGCTCAAACCTTTTTCCCATGAGGTATCGACTCCACTTCTTCAAAGCGTGCACTATGAATGCTAATTCCAAATCATGAGTGGAATAGAGCCTTTCATGCTCTTTCAATTTTATGGACTCGAAACATATTACAAACCCATTTTGGCTAAGAAATCCACCAAGTCCTTCTTTACACGCATCTGTGCAAACCACAAAATCTTCATTCGGATCTATGATCTTTAGAATTGGAGCACTGGTTAACATTTTCTTCAATTGTTGGAAACTCTTTTCACATTCTTCTATCCATTAAAACTTCTTCCCCTTCCTTTGCAAGGAAGTGATGGGGTGAGGTATTCTCGAAAACCCTGCAATGAACCTTCTGTAGTAGCTAGCTAAACCCATGAAGGATCTGACTTCTGTCACATTCTTAGGTATTTTCCTCCCTTTAATGGTCTCAAACTTTTCAGGGTCCACTGTTATCCCTTCTTTAGATATGATATGCCCCAAATAATGAATTTTGTTTTGATAAAATGAGCACTTGCTCAATTTGGCATACAAATGATGTTCTCTTAGCACTTTCATCACCATCCTCAAATGATGCTCATGCTCTTCTTCCGACTTGGAATATACAACAATGTCATCCAGAAAAACAATGACAAACTTTTCTAAATGTTCTCGGAAAACACCATTCATTAAGCACATGAAAACAACTGGTGCATTTGAAAACCCAAATGGCACCACTGTGAACTCTAATGACCATACCTTGTCCTGAAGGTGGTCTTGCTGATATCTTCCTCTTTAATCCTTACCTGATGGTATCCTGACCTGAGATCTATCTTGGAAAATATCTTTGCATCCTTCAATTAATCAAAGAGATCATCAATCCTTGGTAAATGATACGTGTTCTTTATAGTTACTTTGTTCAATTGTCTGAATTCGATGCACAATCTCAATGTCCCATCTTTCTTCTTCATGAACAAGACTGGGACACCCCAAGGTGACACACTTGGGCAGATATACCCCTTCTTTAGAAGATCTTCAAGATGCATTTGAAATTCCTTCAACTCTGGTGTACTCATTATGTAAGGAGTGGTTGATACTAGAGCTGTTGCAGGCATCAAATTAATAGAGAAATCAATATCTCTCTTTGGAGGTAGTCCTGGTACCTCCTTGAACACATCCTCAAAATCTCCCAGGACTGCATGATCCTCCAGATTTGGCAGCTTATCCTTAGATGCTTCCTCCATCTAGGCTGCAAATATTTTATAGCGTTTCATGTAGCATTTCTTCAGCTGCATTGCTGAGATTTCCTAGAGAGTAACTGCCCTGGGAATTCCTTGGACTATTTTTTGATTTCCTTCCTCATCCAAGCAAGTGAATGCCTTATTATGGCACTCTAATATGGGATGGTGTTTTTCCAACCAATCCATACCAATTATGAAATTATATGATCCCAACGACAAGATGTTCAAATCTGCCTTGGTACACAGTCCATTCATGCCCACTAGACATGATTTAACCAACTCAACAACTTTCCTCTTGGCTCCTGTAGCCATCTATACCAGCCAATATTTCCCATGCTTGCTTCTTGGCAAAATAAATCTTTCCACTACCTTAGGGTATATATAGCTATGACTAGCCCCCAAATCAATTAAAATAGTAAAGGCATGGTTATTGATCATACCTTCAACTTCAATCATGTGTGATTGAAACTCGGCTTGCTTTTTGTCCAGGGATGCATAGATCCTTGGTACTCTTATGCCCATGTCCTCTATTGTTTCTGCTTGCTATACATTGTGTACAAATCTTACCTTGTCACTTTTGTGAGGAAAATCTCTATACTTGTGATCTCCTTTACCTCCTCAACATTGAATGGGTTCCTACCTTGACCTTTGCCCTCCTACCTCATCCATTCTATGCTTTCTAAAAGATGGTTGTCCTTGAGGACTGTTTCTGAAAAATGGAGGCTTGTTTCCCTTCTACCTTTGTTCCTTCTTGAACTTCTTCTTGTCCTCCCAAGCCTTCTGGAAAGTAGGCTTTCCTTTTTGCTAATCATATAAGCATTTTTCTCTCCTTATCATTTCTTCCAAAGTCTTGGGGTCATCATATTGGATTTTATCATTGATGAAATATGGCAGCCCACTCATGTACCTTTGAATCTTTATTGTATCATCCTTGATGAAGGAGACATACTTCAATAACTCTAAGAATCTCCTTTCATATTCATTAATAGCCATGCTACCCAGTTTAAGTTCAAAGAAATCTTTCATATTTCTGTCATAATACCTCTTGGTCAGGAATTTCTTCTCAAAATGCCTCTTGAAATCCTTCCAAGTCACATTTTTCTCCCTGAGGTGTTGTACTTTCACCAACTGATCCCACCACATGGATGCTTTTCCTTTAAGTTGGTATATGGAAATTCTTCCCACTACATGAGAAGAGTAGTTATGAAATTGGAAGTACTTCCTCATGCCTAGAAACCATGTCTTTGCATCTTCATCCTTTTTGTGCTCACCATCAAATGTAGGAGGTTTTATTTTTTTCATTTCCTCTCGTAGCTCATCCACCCCAGACCTCTTATGCTTCCTAACAGGGGATGGACTTGATTTGGTGTGTGCTCTCTTATTGGAATTCCTAGGGAAGTGTTGGTTATGTCTGCTATCACTTTTTGTTCTTCTGTGACTCCCTAATTTGCTTGAGCCACTCTCCTTATACAATTTATTTTCTATTCTTTCCAGGATCTCCATCAAATTTATGTTGAATTCTCCCTGTTGCTCCTCAGCATTCATGAGATTTTTGTTATCTACTCGGTGAGTCTGGACATCTTTCTGCAAATTTTCAATGATTTTCATCATGTTTCCTTCTTTATCTATCTCTTCTCCGTGCCCATTGGAATTCGATCCTTCAACTCCTAAATGGAAATCCATTCCTCTAACTTCATTTTCCAAACTGTAAGCACCCTATGTCTTCCCCATTTCTCTACACTATGCGACAATTCGATTCGGTTCTGAAAATCATTAACTCTGCAAAATGTGTAGTCAAACGAGTTTTGTCAGGCTATCGGACTTAATAATTTTCCAAAATAAACCAATCTGATTCAACAAAAACAATATCAGATTCCATTTTCTGTAGGTCTTTCTCGTTTAAGAATCCCTTAGGCTTCAATCTCTAAGCCCAATTCAGTTCTGGAACAAATTTCAGGCACTAGCCCCTTCTTTTCATCCCTTGGTTTGCATGTGACCATGAATGTGACCCAATGCTTATGATTTGGGCACTTATCCAGAGCTCTGAAACTTCGGGCTCCGGGATTCGAAGATTTCCCTTTTCTCACGCGTCCCATCATCACAAAAAAATAAATTGTAGAATGTGCGAAGAACGACTGATCTACGGTCCACCTTCCTTGCACATATCTACAGTGGATAGGATCTTTGGGGACTCCCGCTTCGACGGATTTCAAAGCACATTACAACAAATCTCTCAGAGTGCTGGATTAACGAACTCACGAAGTAGGGTGGATAAACAATCCACGTCTCCCAACATCCAACGAATGATACTCTCTATGGAATTCCAAGCTTCGAGGCTTCAGGACTTCAGAGCTTCGGGGCTACGGGACTTCGGAGGATTTCACCTTTGCACATCCCAATAATCCTGAACTATTAGTCTCTGCATACTTCCACGTCACCCCGGTGACATCATCGTGTCACTTTACTTCGGAGTTACAAAAATTTGGGGGTTTCTTCCTCCCATTCCATCACGAGCCATTTCTTCCGAAGTGTCAAGTATCCAGACTTCACAATCTGGCACCACGCATCCACTGGGGCCCACGGTTTCCATGCTTGAACTAATAAATACTGAAAATGTCACATCAAACATTATACTTTTAAAATTGTGGGGACATGGTTCGACAATTTTAGAGTAACCTGCTAGTTGTCCCGCAATTGTCCCCACGCTGACACGAACCCGTTAAGGGAAATTGTGGTTTGGGTTGCAGGACCGCCTTGTAGAATTATCTATCGCGCAACTACAATCTTTGCAATGTCACCTGGCCATCGATCTTGATAGATCGTGATCAAAGTTAATGCGCGCTCGATCTAGCTAACTTCTTTACCAAGCTTAACTACCTTGTGCCACCACCGGGAGCGCCACGTGGCAGGACACACGAAGTGAACACATGGCCCAATCAGGTGGGTGACATATGTCACATTCTAATTGCATTTCTATCATACAAAGGTTCTTAACTCTCTGACACGTGGCAAACATCCCATGTGTCCACGTCATCCCTAGTGACATCAACAATCCACGTCACTTCGAGACTTCAGGATTCGAGAGATTCACCTTAGCATACCCCATTTCTCCCGAACGTTGAATTCCCGAACTTTCTTACCTTCTGCTGTTGGCTTATTCCTATGATTCGTCCTTGGTCAAATCCAACAGTAAACACTCCCCCCTAGATCTATGGTGTAGATCCTCTTTGGGACTTCATAACTTCGGGCTTCGACCCTTTCTTCTCTATCACACATAAAATTCACCGAAGTCGTGAAGTCCTAAGTACTTGGGGGTTAATTCTCATGCACCTTTCTCTAGATCTGATGGTCGTGACTTAATCTTCGTTTGATCTGACGGCTTATCTTGCTCTCGCCCAAATCTAACGGTCCAACACCATGATGTTGTGATTTACTTCTCTGTGGACATTTCTTAAATTTGTTACACCTCCTATGTTTCCGAACACAATATATTTATTCTTTCAATGCCCTTTTGGCACTCTGTACCTCAAAATTCTCTGGACTTTCTTCGCTGAATTTCTCATTCGTGGCCCATCTAGGTTTCGGGCAGAAACCATGGGCTCTGAACTTGGGTTTTGTCTATTTCGACAACAATTCTTTTCCAAACATTTTGCTTTAGCTTCCACTAACATGGCCCATCCATGCTTAGTGTTGAAACCATGGCTTTGATACCATTTTGTAACGTTCCCAGCCAGCAATAGGTAAATGTCACTATAGGACATCTCTCTTAGCTCTGATACCATTTTATAAATTTATATGCATGCATATCTAATGCAATTAACAGTTACAAAATTATGTTCATGCTACTTATTCATGTAGAAATAACATTAAAAAATTCTAACACTATATGCATACACATGACATATTCTAACCATACACAAATTAATGCAGAATTAATAGTAAGCCTACACATACAACATATATGATATATCTAGGAATTAGTCATCAAGTTATAAAACATTTACAATTACACCACATACAATCAACAAAGATTTGGTACTTATATTTCAATAGATGACCACCAACTGCGTGTAGACCTTCCACGAACCTCCCAGCCTTAGACCACACTACTCATCATTCTCAGTAGTGGGTCACTCTCGAGCTGAGACTAAACTCCACCCAGGGCAAAGGAATCCTTCACCTAGGCTGAGGCTACAGGAACTGCACTGAGAAATTGGAAGGATTCTCTCTGAGGAGCCTACTTACGCCCATTTCTCACTGAATCTCATTCCCCACATGCCTATCCCACCCAGGGAATATGTACCTTCATTGTTCCATTGTCTATCGACCGCTCCACTTCCCTTCCAGGGCTTCAACAATAGGTCAGATCACGAATAATTAGAGCTCTGTAGCTAGTACTGGACCCCCTCCAAGAGAAATCACTTCCCAACAAACTCTCTCACCTGGAGAGAGTGTCTCACAGGCCTAAAAACCTGCTTCTTTAACCACAGGCCTGACAACCCACCTCTTCAATCCACAATCACCAAAATCGGGTAAGGAAAGGGGATGACTCAACAATTTACAGAGGTTCACAAAGGCATAAATGACTATGGCTGCATAGTTGTTCAGTGCGTGCGTGAACTGCACAAGGTATGGCCAGCATCTTGAGGATGAAAACGTGGGAAACTAAATGGCCAGACTAGTCAGAATGTTGAGAGAGGGTAAGGAAAATGGTGAGAATCATCAACTTGCATAATCGTGAGAGAGCTAGAATTGTGAGAGAGAACTCCTCTAAAAGGTGGCCATAATGGTTCCTCCCTCCCCAACAAAGGTAGAAATTCCCACATAAATATTCATGCATTGTGGGTGACACTTGGCTCTCCAGGAGCACACTCCTCTCCACTTGGAGTTTGTTCCTCTCCTCAAAGGAACTTAGGATAACTAGTTTTATTTTCCCAACTTTAGTACTTTTTAGGAATACATTATAATATTCCTTTGGGTTAAGCCCTCAAGCTTAGCCCCTCTTTCCTAGCCTCTCATCCCCATTCGTTTCCCTATTAAGTGGAGTTTACTCCCCCATAACTCTTTCTTCGTGGCCGGTCTACAAACAATGATGTATTTTATTAATAATATGCATAATTACATATACAAAAATTAGGCCCACTGACCTTAGCATCTAGGCTCTTCAGCCTAATAAACACATAAGCCTACCAGCTTATAATTACTTGACTCACCAAATTACAAACATCATTACATTTCACAGGGTATTGACCTTGGGGTATTACATGTTGGGCTAACGAAGACATGTGGGTGTGAGTAGCAGAACCTTTGGCACATGATCATGGTGACGTGTAGCACCAAGGGGGAACACATCTCACCTTCCTTGCAATGATCTATGGAGACTTGGGTTGTTTTTTGGCAAGGATGGGGCAACTTGGGCATGCACACAAGGAGTGGACACAGCTTCCCTTTGCAACATGAGCGCATTGGAGAGGTTGGATGGCCCCATCAACACACCATGGAGAGTCACGTCGATTGAAATAAGGAAACATACAAGGAAAGGGGTAGATCCCAAGGATGGGGCACGCGAATTGAAGAGATGCAACAATTGATGGGTGCACAAGTTCATTTGGGTAAACTGGGCATGATGGTTTGCAAAGGGAGATGGTGGTTCTTGAAGGTGATGTTTGGAGTACATATAAGAGCACAAGGGTGCAAAACCAATGAAGGAATTGAGAAAGAAGGCATAAAGAGAAAATTTGAGTCATTTAGTTATAGGGAAATGCAGAACTAAGGTAGAGTTGTGAAGATGGAAGACAAGTAGCCAAGGGTGGGATGCATAAGGAGAGTTTTGGGAAATTTGAACACGTCTCGGCGAGGCATGCTATGAGGAAGACCCAAAGTTTGTGTTAAATTGGTGAATTTTTTGACAAAGAAAGGATAGCAAGCCTGTGTAAGGGCACACGACTGGGGAACACCATAGAGGTTGCGAAGGTGGTTACTGTAGTGTCCCCAAGGCCGAGCCCGTTACAGATCATGTTATATGCAAAGAATTGTAAATATGTTCTATAGGCTGGTGAGCCAAGTTTTGTATAAGCTGTAGGCTTATGAGTTTTGTTAGGCCAGGGAGCCTAAGTGTTGAAGGCCAGGAACCTGTGATATACATGTATGTATGCAGGTTAATTAATAGAATATAAATACCGCCAGTGCAGACCGACCATGATGAAAGAGTGATGGGGGACTGAGCGTCCACAGATTGGGCAAGGAGCTAGGGGCTGGAAGATGGGAAAGGGGCTGAGTGAGGAGCCTAGGGGATAATCCTAGGGGGCTTAGGCCTGGAATAATATTTTATTATTATTATTCCTAAAAAAATCCATGTGCACGATATTTTATCCTAAGTCCTTTTGAAAGACCCGTGATTTCCCAAGTGGTGGAAGGAAGCTGTACGGATGGAATGCATCAGTTCCCAGGGTGACAAGTGTCAACCCTAGTGCATGCAAATAAAACCGAGACAGCAAGCCATGAAGGGGGTGGGGACTCCATTTGACCGGATTTCTTGGGAGGGAAGAGTAGGAGCCAGTCTGCAAGAAGCCCGTGTATGTCTGTCACAGAGAGAAAAACCCATGTTTTGCATGGAAGACCCATGTACAAACCTCTGTTAGGAGCCGTGTAGTCGGGTTCTGTCTCGGAGATAACCTGTGAGTATAATTCCCAACTTGCGAGAAGCTAGTGAGGATTTTCTGGAAGAATCCTGTGGTTTTTGGGGAAGCCGAATTAGCCTGGGCGTGAAGTCCTCGTTCCTTTTTCAGAAACATTGCTGTGAGATCATCTAGCGACTGCTGAACTGAATTGGGGAAAACCGTGTCTGTGTTTCCTGTTGATGGTTGTGACTGCACAGTATTGGACTGCGTGAGGCTTGTTGGCCTGTGAGCGACTCCTCCAGGTTAGGAAGTGCGCAGAGTGAGAGGAGGACTCCTGGAAGGAACCCTGTAGCTGCCATAGAACCCAGAGAATTCCGGTCCGGCCTGTTCCTGTAACCCAAGGTAAGGGAGACTGGCAGCCGAAGGATTGTCTAGGTGAAAGAGAAGGTGCACTCTCCTGGGGTGGAACACGCATGTGGGGAATGAGGGTCTGTGTGCAGTGAGCGTGGGAGATTCTTGGGAGAACTTCTTCCTGGTGAATGTGAATGGGTGATCTTCCCATAACCTCAGCCTAGCCTAGGATTCTTGCCTTGGGGTGGAGCTCAGTCCCAGCTCGGGGGTGACCTACTGTTGAGATGGTGAACAGTGTGGTCTAAGGCTGGGAGGTTCGTGGAAGGCCTGCACTTGGTTGGTGATTTCTCCAATCGATAAAAGATAAGTATTGAAATATGGTTTACTACATTTGAACCTGACTGTGTTGTTTTGTATGATGTTTTCCGCTGTGTAAATGAATTAATGATGAATACTATGGAACATTTAATTATAGCAGTACCCAGATATGTTTCACTCTGTAATTTAAGTGTGTTTAATTGTGTTTAAATGCATTTGCTTATAATTCCATGTAAGGAATGGTAAACTGTGAGGTTGGGAAACCTGAAAATGTGAAGGGTACACTACAAATTGGTATCAGAGAAATTGGTACACTACAAATTGATATCAGAGCAATTGGTACACTACAAATTGGTATCAGAGCCAAGGTTTCGACACTGAGCCTAGATGGGCTAGTGGAGCGGTCTTTGGACCGAAAATGTGAGGAGGAATTGGGCCTGGAATGGCCAATTTTGGACGTTGGTTTGTTTCAATGTGTCAAGTAGTTGCTTGACCATGTTTATAAGCTCAGAAGGTTTAGCGACGCTGTGAAATTGCAACTGGTATGGTCTACGACCACAGGCAGACAGGTTTCTACACTGATGGTGTGAGAACCGTCGGATCTGTTCGGGAGGGAAGGGAAACCCCTGTAACCGTCAGATCTGGAGAACGTGCACCAGATTCAAAACTTTCGAATGATGCACAAAAGTTAAACTCGGGAAGATCATGAGTCGTAAGATCCCTGTGGATTTACCCGTCAACCGTCCGAGTTGACAGAAGTTGCGCAGGACTTAAGTCCTCATGGGTAGAGGAGAAGTTCGAAGAGGCGTCGGGATATTAGAACTCAAGAGAATCGAGACCCTGTGATTCTTGAAAACCCGAGGGGGATCATAGCCTTAAATCTCGGGAGGACACATGTCATAATCCTGAAGAGAGTCAGAACTCGGAGAATCGGAACTTTCGAGCACGTAGAAATCTTGTCACACGAAATCACGATCCGCGAATTCGCGACAAGATCCGAACCGTTTATATTAGTGGACACGTGGCAGAGATCTGCGCCATCGGGGAAAGTCCCGACAAGGAGTAAATCCATCGGTGATTGAGGTTCATCGGGAAAGTCCCGATAGAAAGGTCAATCATCGGAAATCAGGATTTGAGAAATCGGGAATCGGGAAATCGGAGATTCCGGAGGCAAAGGTTTCGTGCATGGGAAAATCACGATACGCAATTTCCCGATAAGGCTTAGGTGCGTGGGGCCACACCGACTGTCAGGAGGACAGGTGGCNAGATCCCGTGAGCGTATGAGCATGACATTGAAACCGCCGAAACCCGACGGGGTAGGGTGGAGGTCATATAGTATGGTCATGTGGACCAGAGGCTGAACCTAGGGAGCGAGCCAGTATAAAAGCATATCGGGAATCAGAGGATCGGAGGTTGCGAATGCATGTGCATCGCGACGTCACAAATTCCGAAACCCCGATAAGAGGATTGATCACGGTCATGGGCAGTGGTCGTATGGTGAGGCTATAGCCCGGAGGGCTAGCACGGATGGAGCCATCGGAAATCGGGAAATCGGGGATTCCGCTGTCAAGCGTTTTGGGCACATTCATATTTGCGAAACCCCGAACCCCGATAAGGGATAAGGCCAGGGCCCACGAGTCAACGGTCACATAGGCCAGGGCTCAGTTTGGAGAACTAAGGCATATCGAAGATCGGAGAATCGGGGGTTGCGAGGACATGTGCCTGTTGACAGCGCAAGTGCCGAAACTCCGAAAGGGGTAGTCACGAGACGAAAATGACCACGGTCAGGGCTCATGGTCATATGAGTCACAGGCTAGGCTCAGGAGAGATAGCACGTAAAAAGGGTCATCGGAGATCGGGAATCTGAGAGGATAGTAAACTTTGACATCACGAGTTGCGAAACTCCGAAACTGGAAGTCCCGAAATAACTGAAATGGAAGTTTCGGTAAACCGAAAAACACAGAGCCATACAGAACTCAGAAAACTTGTGAAGCTGAAATAACTTTCGTTCTTGTTCGTATTAATTATGAATATTGTGGGTTATTCCTGAAGTTTAATGGCCTGAC
>JASDQU010754255.1:3235-14137 GCA_032191745.1 Picea mariana | reverse complement strand
AGCTTATCCACCACTACCACAATAGGATCATGCTGCGTTTTTGTTATGGGAAGTTTGGTGATGAAATCCATTGTTACAACTTCCCATTTCCACTTGGGAATGGGTAATGGTTGTAGAAAAAAAACTGAGTGTCTATGCTCATCCTTGACCTTTTGACACTCCAAACATTTGGCAATAAAATCAACAACTTCTTTCTTCATGCCTGGCCAATAATATTGGCTCTTGACAGTTGCAATAGTTTTCTAATAACCTGGGTGACCAACATAAGGTACATTATGAATTTCTCTCTATATCATATTTTTCAAATCCTGGGAACTTGGTACATAAATTATTCCCCTGTACATGAGAATTTCATCATTTTCTAGCTTATAGTCTTCAATTTTCTGCTGCAAAATACCTTGTTGTAATTTTGTTATTATTTTCATGTATTGCAAATCTGATTTTGCATCGTCTAAGATTATGTCTTTCAAATATGATTGGTACATACTAATGGTTGTAGCATGCAACTCATGCACCCTTCTACTAAGTGCATCAACCACCTTGTTCTCTTTCCCTTTGATATTCGTTATATCAAAGTCATATTCACTAAGAAATTATAATCACCTGCTTTGCCTGGCCTTTAGAGTTGGTTTTCCAAATAAACATTTCATACCACTATGGTTTGTCCTCAACTCAAGCATTTTCCCCATGAGGTAGTGCCTCCACATCTTCAAGGCATGCACTATGGCTACCAACTCCAAATCATGAGTAGCATAGTGTCTTTCATTCTCCTTCAACTTCCTTGATTCATAGCATACCACATACCCATTTTGACTGAGGAATCCACCAAACCCTTCTTTATATGCATCAATGCATACAATGAAGTCTTCATTTGGATCAACGATCCTTATTATTGGAGCACTTGTTAATAATTGCTTCAAGTGTTGGAAACTCTTTTCACAAGCCAATGTCCACTGAAACTTCACACCCTTCTTTTACAAGGAAGTGATTGGGTGTAAATATTTGAGAATCCTATAATAAATATCCTATAGTACCCTGCAAGGCCCATGAATGATCTTACATCTGTCACATTCATTGGCTCTAACAATCCTCTAATGGCCTCTATCTTCTCATCATCCACTGCTATCCCTTCCTCTGAAATGATATGTCCCAAATAATGAATTTGCTTATGATAAAATGAGCACTTGATCAATTTGGCATACAACTAATGCTCCCTTAATATTTTTAACACCATTCTCAATTGTTGTTCATGATCTTCCTCCAACTTAGAATAAATAAGAATGTCATCTAAAAATACAATGAAAAACTTATCTAAGTATTCTCTGAAAATACCATTCATTAAACACATGAAGACAGTTGGTGCATTTGATAACCCAATTGGCACTACTGTGAACTCATAATGACCATACCTTGTTCCGAAAATAGTCTTGTTGATGTCTTCTTCTTTAATTATTACCTTATGATAACCTGACATGAGATCAATCTTGGAGAATATTTTTGCATCTTTCAGCTAATCAAAGAGGTCATCGATCCTTGGAAAATGATACTTATTCTTCATAGTTACCTTGTTCAACTGCCTGAAGTCAATGCAAAGTCTCAATGTTCCATCATTTTTCTTCACAAATAATACCGGGGCACCCCAAGGTGACACACTTAGGCGTATATACCCCTTCTTCAAAAGCTCTCCAAGTTGCATTTGCAATTCCTTCAATTCTAGTGTACTCATCCTGTAAGGGGCATTGGATATTGAAGCTGCTCCATGCACCAGATTGATGGAGAAACCAATGTCTCTTTTAGGGGGTAATACTGGTATTTCTTTAAATACATCTTCAAATTCTTTTAGGACTGCATAATCTTCAATATTTGGCACCTTATCTTTAGGTGTCTCTTCCATATGTGTTGCATATATTTGACACCCTTTTATGTAACTTTTCTTGGGCTACAATGCTGAAATTTCTCTGATGGTTACTTCCTTGGGAGTTCCTTGTACCATCCTTAGGTTCCCTTCCTCATCCAATCAAGTAAATTCCTTATTATAATAGTCTAGGATAGCATGGTGTTTATCCAACCAATCCATGCCAATTAGGCATTCATAGAAACCTAAAGGTATGATGTTCAAATATTCCCTGGTGCTCAGTCCGTTCATGTCCATTGGACATGCCTTAACCATCTCATTAATTTTTCTTTTAGCTCCGGTAGATAGTTACACCAACCAAGATTTTCCAAGCTTGCTTCTTGGAAAATGCAATATTTCCACCATCTTAGGATCTATATAACTATGACTAGCTCTTGAATCAATTAAAATAGCAATGCTTTGGTTGTTGATCTTACCTTCCACTTCAATCATATGTGACTGAAACTCATATTGCTTGTTTTCCATGGATGCATAGATCCTAGGTACATTTTTTCCCACGTTCTCCACTATATCAGCTTGTTGTACATTGTGAACAATCCTCACTTTTTCACCTCTATGATGACAATCTCTATACATATGATCTCCCCCACAACTCCAACATTGAATAGGTGGCTTCCTTGTTCATTGCCCCACTGTCCCGATCATTCTGGGTTCTCTAGAATCTTGTTGTCCCTGAGGATTATTTTTGAAGAATGGTGGCTTAGTCCCCCTCTTCCTCTGTTCCATCTTGTTTTTCTTCTTGTCTTCCCAAGATTTTTGGAAAGTTAGCCTTCCTTTATGTTGATCATAAAGGAATTTAGCTCAACTTATGGTATCCTCTAATGTTTTGGGATCCTCATA
Organism: Picea mariana; assembly: GCA_032191745.1. Lineage (NCBI taxonomy): Eukaryota > Viridiplantae > Streptophyta > Pinopsida > Pinales > Pinaceae > Picea > Picea mariana. The sequence continues at coordinate 11,382 of JASDQU010754255.1, read as the reverse complement.
TTGTATCTTGTCACTGATAAATGATGGCAACCCACTCAAATACCTATGAATCTTAACTGGCTCATCCTTGATGAAAGAAACATACTTTAGCATCTCTAAAAACCTTCTTTCATATTCATCTATGGTCATACTCTCAATCTTGAGTTGAAAGAACTCCTTCATTTTCTTGTCACAAGATCTCTTAGTCAAGTATTCCTTTTGAAAATACCTCTTGAATTCCCTCCAAGTAACATTTTTCTCATCAATGTGTTGCACCTGCACAAATTGGTCCCACCACATGGATGTCTTTCCCTTGAGCTGATAGATGAAAATTCTTCCTTCTGCATGTGAAGAGTAATTGTGCAATTGAAAATACTTCCTCATGCCTAGCAACCATGTCTCTGCATCCTCATCCTTCTTGTGATCACCATCAAATGTAGGAGGCTTGATTTTGTTCAATTCTCCTTGTAACTCATCCACCCCAGACCTCCTCTTATGTTTCCTAACAAGGAATGGACTTGAACTACTATGTGATCTCTTACTGGAATTCCTTGGGGAGTGATGGTGATGTCTGCTAACACTTCGTGTTCTTCTCCTCTCATCGTGAGACCTATGACTTCCTGATTTTCCTGATTTGCTTCAGTAATTCTCCTTATCCATATTCTTTTCCATTTTATTCAAGCTCTGCATTAACTTTATGTTGAATCCCTCTTGTTGCTCCTTTGATTTCATAAGCCTCTCATTATCAACTTTATAAATTTGGACATCCTTTTGTAAACTTTTAATGGTCTCTACCAAGTTCATTCTTTCTTACTTTCCTTCTCCATGTCCATTTGAATTTGTACTTTCATTACCCATATTGACATACATCCCTCTGATCTCATCTTCATGGTTGTAAGTCCCATGTGTATCTTCCATGATTCCAAACTCTGCGATGATCATGTTCTGATCTAATTTTTGTTAACTCTGCAAAATGTGCAACCAACAAAACTTGTTAGGATAAATAATTTAATAATTCATGAAATTATGTACAATTCTGATTCAATAATGTATCAGAATTATTTCTTCTGATTTCTTGTAAAAAGTTGACTGCCCAGATCAATTTTCTTGGTGAGTATTTATATTCTACTGTCCAAGACTTTTCCAATGCCTGCTTCCATGCTCAATTCTAAGTCTTGAGAAGAAATTTATGGTTATCTAAAAATTTTCCATTAATTATTCTCTTCACACATCAACTTGGTGCAAATCAGTGTTGTAATTATGCATTTTTGCACCTTCTCCGTTGGATTTTTGGAATGATACCAATTGGGTTTCTTCATACACATATTTTGGACACTCTTCCAAGTTAAACCTCTTTTTGTTTTCTAGGCTGCTAGTTACAATCTACTGAAGTTCTAGGCCAATTAGTGTTTTTGGCCTTGAATGCTACAGGTACCTTCTGTGCCTTCTTAAACATTTATAACTTGCCTAAAATTTTAATTCAGATCCATGAATATATTTAATGGTTCAATATCTTTCCATAGAATGCTCTTGTTCCTCAATCTGATTCCGGAGAAGAAAGTTATGGCCCTTCGAAGTTAACTGGGTCTTAAAATTTACCCTACACTGTTTGTCCTGTAACTTCCTCATAAAATCTTTGTTTGACGAATGGTTTACACCATTAGAAAGATATCTCTTGGATATTTCATTTGAGTTACGGAGACAAAGCGTGTGTCTGTTCTTGTGGTTTTTGATTAGCTAAAACGTTCTTTAGGGCCTCAAAAATGCGCTACCAAAAGATGACCTTCAAACAATATAAAATGTTGCAGAAATTCACTGGTTTTTTGTTGTTGTAGACCATCCAAACAAATTTGCATGCACAAATTTTAAAATGTACACCCATATTTATCATGCATAACAACGCCATAAGGTAGCACATTTTTTGCGCACCTATAACCAATCTGGATCACTTCTCTATCACACCAATATTTGGTGCACAATACCTTTGTGTTATGTGCCAATATCTACCATGCACAATTTTGGTTCATGCACTAATATCTATTGCGAGCAATTTTTGTGTCGCATGATAATATTATGCGGGCATTGGACTCTACGTGCCTCACCATGCCAAATTTTAGTGTGCTCCCACTGTGCACCAGTACTCTGCATGCAGCATTAATTAAACCATCATGTGACAAGAATATTTAGCATGCATGCAATGCATACAAAAATTGAGCGCGCACTAACAAAATTACTCTGAGCTCTATCAATATTCAGTGTGTACCCCATGCGCGCCAATATTACACATGCACCACCCAATCCACACCGCGCAGTGCTAAATTTAATTAGCACATTCGTGCACTATTATTTTTTGTGCATTACCACTCTGCACCGTGCAATGCCAAATTTAAGTGCACACACCCATGTACCAATATTTTTCCGTACATCCCAACTTGTTCTCCGCAACACCAAATATTAGCGTACATAGCCACACACCCTTATTTTGCACACATCACAAGCTTTTCACTGCGCATCACGTATTTTTAGTGTGCACACCTGCACACATTCATTTTTCTATGCATCAATTCCTCATGAATTCTGCTACAGAAATTGGGGCTTTTTCCAAACTTTTCCTAATTTTCACCATGGACATTCTGCAACTATGAAATTTGTTCAATTTCATTCCGACAACACCAATTCAAACTCTGCAACAACAAATCGATGCTACTTGACATTCCTGGAACAATTTTTTCCCAAACTCAATTCACAAATTGAGAATTTTAATCAACTAATCTCACTCCATCTGTGATTTCTTCCCTATAAATTCAAATTCAACCAATTCTAGGTCCGAATTTGCTAGAACAAATATTAAATTAAGAATATCTCACCACTTGGCCAAATTTCTCAAATTTCCCATGAATTTAACAACAGAAATTGGGGATTTTGCCCAATTCCACGCAATTGCTTCTGATTTTTACCATGGATGCATTGTAACTTGAAATTTTTCCACTTCGAAATCAATTCTCTATGAAATTTTGATTCAATTCAACTTGCTCGACCCATCAAGGCTCAGTGTTGAAAAATGGATCTCTAATACCATATTGTAGCATCCCCAACATCCAATTGGTCTATGCCACATAAAAATTTTGCACTGTATACAAAATTAAAACATATAGCAACTCTGCAAATGCACAGATTCATATAGAATAATAATAAAATTACACAGGTAGCACACATAGGAAAAACCCATAAAAATAAACACATAAATAATAATGCAACACATAATTTAACACACAATTGACACTTATCTTGGCTAAAATATCACCAACTGCATGTAGAACTTCCACGGTCCTCCCAACCTTAGACAACACTGCTCAAAACTCTCAGCAGTGGGTCAACCCTGAGCTGGGACTAAACTCCACCCGCGTAAAGGAACTCCTAACCAGGATGATGTATCTCAGACAACAAGAAAAACTTTGTCACATGTGACAACTCGAAGTAACAACCCATAGTCCCTCATTCCCTATATGCCTATCCCACCCTAGGAAGTGTGCCTCTTCTCTGCTCAACAGTCCCTCGGCTGCCCCACTTCCTTTTTGGGGCTTTAGAAACACACCGAACATGAAGTATCAGAGCCTTTTAGCTGTAGTTTCGCACGTTCAGGAAATCAATTCCCATCAATTCTCTCACCTAGAGAGAATTTCTCATGGACCTGACAAGCCACCTCTTCAATATCCCATGGGCCTGACAACCTACTTCTTCAATCCAACTCCTAAGCTAACCAGGTACAAGTACATGTATAAGTACGAATATAGGTACAGTGACAGGAAGGTATGGAGGACAGTTGAATGAGTGAGTGAGTGATGATGGAATGATGGGAAAATGAACTAAGTCCAAACTATATGTATGCATGTTCCCAACTTGACACTTGTCATGTTGAGAACTACTTTGGCCCACTTGTCCCCATCCTTAGAACTTAGGATAAAATAATTATCCATACTTTATACTTTAAGGAATGTTAATATAATATTGCTTTTTGGCTTAAGCTCCCTAGCTTAGCCCCTTATTCTTAACTTTTATCCCCCTTTCCCTAACTAGTGAATTTTAGCCCCCCATACTCTTTTACATGGTTGGTCTTCCACAGTGATGTGTTTTTCATTAATATTTGCATGTGATTACATTTACATTACATGCATATTGTCCTTTCGACATCCAACTCACCATTCTCAAAACACAACATATACACAAAGGCTCTCTTACCTCAAAATCGCACGCACTTAAGTTTTTTGCACGCGGTATCCTGGAATTTGCACACTTCATCATTTTAGTGCACAATACATGTGCACAATATACCATGGAAGGTGCACGTAAAATGATATCAAACAACTCACCAACTTATATGCATATGTACATTTATATTTACATTTACAGTTGGGGTTCGGCCTAGGGATATTACACCACATGAACTTGATAGTTCTCCTGATAGTAGACTCTGACCATAACAACCAACTTCTATCCCTACTAGGGAAAGTGACAATGTTACAAACTCAATGCATAAGGGCACATAAATCACGAGAATCCAAATTAAACACATCTATCTTATACAAGGAAAAGGATTTTGAATCCACTACATGCCCCTCTGAATTGAAAGTTTGAATATGAAGATGGTTCAAACCAGTGGCATCAATCAACACATCAATTCACCACATATGCCTAGAAAAAGAGATGTTAGTTTATAGACCATACACATGATCTAATATTGCATGTACCTTGTCCTTCCCCTATCTAAAGTTGGACCAAATAAACGAACATCCATAATCAAGACCTTTATTCCCCCGGTTATGATCAAAGAGATGAAGAGTACAGCCTTGCACCTTGACCAAGCTTATTTCTCAGAGCCATTAAAAACCATTCCTAAACTTCCACCTTAATCACCCTCCCATTCAAACATATCAAATCTCCACCAATAATCCACTCTACATCTAGCAAAGAAGAGACCATCCATTCCCAAAGACAAGGTCTAGCTAAATTGATGTTGAGTGAACAAACTAAACAAAATCCTAGCGATCTTTCCTAGATTAATAGAGTAATCCATACACATTTGTTGTCTGGATCACAAACATGAGCTATAACAAAACTTTACAAGTACAAAGAAATAGCGGGTACCGCTCCCCCACCTCGGAGAACATGGTTTCTATTCTAGAATGAACATTACACACATCACTCATCCGATTTTGAAGATAAATTCCAATAAAATTGGTTTCTATTCCAATGAACATTACATCCAACTTTGCTTTTTAAAGCACTCCACAAACAAATTGCTTACGGATCATCATGCTTCTAACATTCCAAGAAAAAAGGGAGAGCTTCATTTCTTAGTTTTTAAAATATTTAAATTAATATGTATATGTGTGTTTAGATATATAAATATCAATTAATGTTTAATATTTTTTCTTTAATTTTAGATATATAAATATCAATTAATGTTTAATATTTTCTTCCTTTAATTTTTTTCCAACATAGATTTGTTTTTTAATATTTTGATTTATAAATATAGATGTTACACATCTCATACATAATTTTTATTTTTTTCTAAATGTATTGTACAATTCCTTTGGTGTCAATGTGTTTTAGGTGTTGTTCGACCTATTATCTATTTCATTATGAAGTTATTTTTCTTTTGCGTTCACAATAATAAAATGATAGTTTTCATCTTCTAACTTGGGGTTAGTGATTCTTTGTATTAAATCAACTTTTTCTTATTATAAGTACGGCTCACATGTTTTTCTTAAACATAGTTATGATAGTAATTTTAATAGTATTGATATCTTGAAGAGTGCCTCCTCCACTATCCCCCAATTATTTATCCAAGAAACTATATCTCTAATCCAAACTCTTTTAAACATTGAGTGAATATTTGTAGGAATGATAGAAAACTTCTCATTTTTCATGTTAATTAGATTCTTCTTGTTGGTTAAGTACCTCATCATAGTCTCATTCTTAGTGAATTGGATAAGTATTTCCCCTAATTTTAAGGTTTTTTAATGATAAAATGCTTCTAGATTAGCTAATAGGTCCTCCAAGTTTCCCTAGAAATAATCTAATCCAAAACATCATAGCCATACAGAATATTTGAGTAACAATTGTATCGAATGGGTCTTCCTTTTTTTTTCAAAACAAAAGTATGCAATTTTACAATTATTCTCAAAACCAAATTAATCTTTCCAACCTCCATTGATTATTTTTTCAATACAATAGTACCAATTTAGCTTGTGATTAAAGTCATTTATTAGAGACTTATAAAAATGAACATTTTTCCAAGATGATATTATTGTATACAAAATTAGGGTATTTGATTTATTTTGATGTAATGATCAATATATTTGTTTTATCTATATTTATATACATCTTGGATTTAATCTATAAATATTTAATAATTTTATGTTGTATATCAAGGTTAGAGGCACTCTTTGCTAATAGGACAATATCATATGCATATAGAAGGAGGATGAGGCTAATCCTCCTAGCGTTTCCCTTGCAAAACTAGCTTCCTCTAGGAAATCCTCCAACTTGTAAATAAAAATACCAAAATAGTAGGTGATAGAGGCCCCAACCTTCCTTAACACCTATATTATAATTTATTTCCTCTAACCAACCATTTATATTTTTGAATTTCGCAATGAGCCACTTGTACAACCTTATTACTACACCTTTCAACTCAAAAGGGATCGTGATATATTTTAACATATTCCATATGTTATTTCTAGGAACTATGTCAAAAGTTTTTTTAAAGTCAATAAAACAACAAAGGAGATTAATCCTCAACTATAATCCTAAAGAGTATTAAGTGGTATAAAGTCTAGCTATGGCAATCCTCAACTATAATCCTAAAGAGCATTAAGTGGTATAAGGTCTAGCTATGGTGATCCTCAACTATAATCCTAAGAGTAATAAGTGGTATAATAGTGGTATAAAGTCTAGAATTATAACTTCCAAAACTAGCATAGAGAAATTTTAATGGTTAAATTTCTCTTAGCTAATTTTCCATTTTAAAAAAAAAATTATTAACGAATTTCCATTTTTTCCAACTATTATTCACCCAAATTCTATAGGATAATGTAATTTTATTTAAAAAATCACAAAATGATCTAGAAACTATATAAAATCCTAAGAAATTTGAATATTTTAAAAAAATAATGCTAAACAATTTATATTTGCAATTTTAGAATTAATAAGATTCATCAATATTCTACATTACAAGATAAGTATAGATACTTATTCTAAACAATATTAATTTATACAACTTAGCCAAAGAAGTTGTATCATAGTTGATTTGAAGAATTGTTTTTTTATGACTTCTAAAAATAGGAACAACAAAGATTTCCATCCAAAGCTTAGGAAATACTTCTTAGATTGTTAAATTAAAAAGGTTGAGGAATAAGAATAGAGTCTAACTTTTTAAAATTTGTGTGATAATTTTTTGAGTAGCTTGATAACTTTAAATGTTTTTATCTTTTCCTTATGTAAGTCACATAACTCTAAATTCAATATTTTCTTTAAAATTATTTGAATTGTAAAAAAAATTTAATTATGATAAAAATATTAGGAAATTCACATATATATTATAAATATAATAATTTGATATCTAACTTGATTGTGACTTTAAAATTAAATAATAATAATAATAATAATAATAATAATAATAATAATTATTATTATTATTATTATTAAAAACTAACAACTATTTACCATTTATAATTAAATAGAAAAATATAATAGAGAATATGTAACAAAATCTTTGGGTAGACTTATGAAAAGATCCATCCTATTTCGTAGCCACAAGTGACAATAAGTATGTAATTGATTAGAACATCCAATAGAAACGTATTTTATATATATTAGTTTTAGGAAAGTGAATTAAATATTTATATAATATGAATAAATATAATAATTTATTCAGAGTTTATTCGAGCCACGTCGGTTCATATTACAATATATATTATTTTTAGGAAACTGAATTAAATATTTATAGAATATGAATTAATATAATAATTTATTAATGAGAGTTTATCCGAACCACGTTAGTTAATTTCAAATATGAATACTTAATGGTAGCGATCCTTTATATATGGAAATCCACATTGATGAATGGAAAGTTTTCAGGGTTGGAAAATAAAAAAGAAAACCAC